>CM068712.1:33366038-33566038 GCA_035079005.1 Fraxinus americana
GACAAAGATGGAAGAAAGAATGAATAAAATGGCTAAAAGGAAAATTCGAGAAGTTTTTCTAACTGTGCATATATAGGTCAGGTGGCCTCTCGGACCTTAACCTTAATTACAAAAGCTACTTAGTATGTTTGATGGGTGCTTTGCCCAAGCCAATTTGGCTAGAAAATTCTATTTACTTCAGAATTTAATTTCAACAAGGAAACTTCCACTTGGTTGGAGATCTTTTGGGACTCTTTAGAGAGATTATAAATACAAACTCTTGAAACATAATTAGGGGGTAGAGAATTAATTGTAAAAGGAGGCAAATAACATGTTAAGGTTCAATTTCAAGAACTTCAAATTGAATTCAAGAATTTTCGGATGATGAACAACTGTTATATATTTTGTTTTTTTCTTTATAACATGTTAGACTAGATTTATTTGTATTAGAAAAACAATGAACCTTGTAATATGGATTTTTAATCTTTAATTTTATATATTTGACATTAAAAACACGTTTTTTTTATTTTGAATGATTTACAAGATTATATTTTCTCTACAATTGTGCATTGTGATTGTTTGAATTTGATGAATTATTTTATACAGTAGAAAGAAGGAAAATAAGTTCGACATGGTGTAAATTGTCGTAGGGTCCGATAAGAGATATAAATATATCGATATACTGTATGTGAATCTTTAAATGTTCATAAAAATTTCACGTGCTCTTGTGTGTTCGCATCCGTCATAAAAATATAGTCGGATTATATATGAGAGTAGATTTAACATTACTCGAGAAAGATTGTTAAATAAAATAGAAACATTGATTCGTCAAAATCCAATCGTATTGCCAAAGTGTAGAAGTAAAGTTAAAAATGATTATTGCATGAGAATTCGGGATCCAAGTGCATTTGTCATTTATTAAACACACCAATTAGCATAATTTACTCATAATTGCATAAGACCCCTCCCTTCACCAATTGAAATTAGCGAAAAAAGATCCATAGTGTCTATTTTCTTAATAAAAAGATTGAAAATGACGAATATATTTTCATATTTAAATCAAACAAAAAGAAAAGAAGGAAACAAACTAATTTCAAATGAAGTCTCAAATTTTTTCAAATAAATACAAACAAATTCCAAATAAAAAATTAAAATAAAAAATCTCGAAATCTCCCTATAACCAAAAAATAAAAAAATCCCCACCTCATGTCCTCACCCAGCACTTCATCTTCTTCCCCAATAAAAAAAAAATAACTCACCGTTCTTCCCAAATTCCGCTTCTAATCCCATTCAAATTCTTCATTCCACTCCCAAAGATAAAGAGGAAGTTTTTTTTTTTCCTCTGAGTAGTCATGTTTGACAACGGTGCTTTTCCTCATCCCAACAAGGGCTAATAGCGGACTAAAAGCGTCCAATTAACTGTGAGTAATTTTTAATTTCAATTTTCCTCTATTTCATGTTGTTTTACCCCAATTATTTAACCACGTGCTTCAATTTAGCAACACTCCCACAAGCACATATTTTACGGCACTATTTTGATTTTTTTAATTGGATTTTTTTTTAATTACTTATTGGAACTTGTTTGCATTAAATAAATTTTTATTTTTAATTTATTCTTTTTTTGTTTTATTTAAATACAATGGTTTATTTGTCAATTTCAATCTTTTATTGAGAAATTAGACAATAAAGACTTTTTTCGCTAATTTCAATAGGTGGGATCTACAGAGTATGATGACAAGGGGTATTCCACAATAAATGTTTAAAACAAGGATGTTTTATGCTATTTCCAAAAGGTATGGGTTTTTCGACAATAAGGACAATATGTAGGGGGTTTTGTGCTGTTTAGCCCATTCGATATGTATATATAGTTTTATGAGAAATTCAAGAATTTCAGGTATTTAAAGTTTCAAATGCAAAAATCAGGGACCAAGTTTGAATCTTCAAAAATCAGGTACTACATAAAAACCCTAACCCTAATTTTTTATCCTCCACCCACTCCCCCTCTCGCCTGATTTCTTCTCTCTCTCTCTCGCCTCGCCTGATTTCCCCTCTCTCTCTCTCTCTCTCTCTCTCCATTTCTCTTGCCGCTCTCTTCCTCACCGCCGCCGCCGCGCTCCACCTCCTCCTCCTCGGCACAAGATTTCGCTGTTTCATCCCAAGCAAATGAAATCGGCCACACGGCAATAAATCGTCGGTGCAGCAGCCGATTTTCGCTGGATTTTTTTGTTTTTTTTGTTTTTTTTTGGCTATTGAGTGATGTTATTGTTGGTGGATCTATGGTTGTTATTGTTGGTGGATCTATGGTGGTGGTGGCGATTTTGTGGCGGGGGCGGCCACGTTGGTGGTTATTGTTGGTGGTGTGATGTGTGTTGGTTGTTATTGTTGGTGGATCTATGGTGGTGGTGGCGATTTTGTGGCGGGGGCGGCCACGTTGGTGGTTATTGTTGGTGGTGTGTGACCAAATATTTGGTTATCTGTGACCAAATATTTAATCTGTGACAAGTGGTGTTGGTATGGTGTGGTGTGATGTGATGTGTGACCTCTATTTGGTGTATGTGACCAATTACTTGGTTATGTAACCAAGTATTTGAGGGTATGTGACCAAATATTTGGTAATCTGTGACTGATTACTTAACTGTGACCTAAAAATTTAGTAATATGTGATTCAAAAATAATCTGTGACCAAACAGTTTTTGAAATATGTGACCGTGTGACCTATAAATTTTGATATGTGACAAACTAAATTTGAAATATGTGACCAAAGAAATAATTGTGACCTACAAAATTTTTGAACTGTGACCGTAAAATAATATGTGACCTATAAGAATTATTATCCGTGACTGAAAAATAATATGTGACTAACTAAATTGTAAATCTGTGACCAAAATGTGACCGGTGACTATAATAATACGTGACTCTTTAAAAATCATGACCTCGCTTAATGGTCGCCGGAATCGGAGCATCGCGGAATCGAAGCCGGAGAAAAGTGGTGGTCGAAATTGTCGTCGGAATAGTCACCGGAGTAGGGGGGTGGTGCATGTGGGGTGGGTTTATTATATTATATTATATTAAAAAAAAAAAAAAAAAAAAAAAAAAATAAAAAACCTGATTTTTGAAGTTTCAAACTATAAACCTTATTTTTGAATTGGTGTAAAGAATACACCTTATTTATGAATTTTTCCCTAGTTTTATAATTTTTGGATTGATTTTTGCAAATCGATTTTACTCACTCTATTTTCCTCTTTTTTTTTTCTTTTACAAAAATTATTTTCGATTTTTATTGTCCAATTTATTTATATGATTTTTATTTTAGGAAATTCTCACAGAACTGTTTGCTTTCTCCATTTTCTTCAATTTTTTTCCTCTGCGAATACCATCAACTAACTGGCTAGTTCGTTTATATGACTTTTCTTTTCCTCATTTTTAATGTATTTTACTTTTCTCGAGTTGTTTTTTTATTTACTCATATTCGTTTATTATTTTTAGAGTTTGATATGAATTTTTGGGGGAATAATTTATTTTTGGATAGTGATATGATGGGAAATGTGTGATTGAAAAAGAAGAAAAAAATATTGATGTGATGGAAAATATTATTTTATTGAAAAATGTGTGGTTGAAAATGAGAATTGATTTACTGTAGAAAATAAGAATCTGTACCAAACAGACTCTTAGTAGGAATTGGTTAGATTTTCTTTTACAGATTCTTTTATAATGTTTTCTTCTACAATTTTTTGGATTTTTATTTTTATTTTTCATGATAGAATAAATTTTCATTTTTTGCTTGACACGATGAAAAATTAGAGAACGGATGCAGAGCAATCTCGATCGTAAGGCCACTCAGGTGATCGTCCATTATCTCGTTTTACGACAATATCCAAAATTTGAAATACTCATATATTTTTCGAGCCTAATATTCAAAAACATTTGATCTATTCGAAGACATTTGATCTTCTTTATTTTCAAATTTTGTTTATTTCTTTTGTTTTTTGAAATTTTAACGAACTTTTAGACCAATAATTAGTGATTACCAGTAAAACAATAAATCAGAAATTTAGTATACCTCATATTTCTCAATTATAACTTATGCTCCAAACATGTTTTTTCTCTGAGAACGCTACTACTAGAAAAATTGTTAGATAACAATTTTTATCCGTAGTTAAAGACAGTAAAAAAAAACGTTGACTTGTTAGTCTCATTACAAAAGACCCACTCATGAAGACAACGATTTTATGCAAATTTCATAGAATAAAAATACAAAAATCATAACAGCTGAAAATAAATTTCGTAGAGGCAAAAATGAGGAAAATAGAGCGTGAAAAATTTAGTTTGCAAAAATCAATCAAGGAATCTTGAAAATCATATAACAATTCGAATTGTGTAGAAAGTAATTCAGCAATCAGCGACCTTTTATATTTGAATGAGCAAGTAATGTTAAAAAAATTAAAGGTTAGTGACTACTTATTTAATTAACTATTATGCTTTAGCAGTATTTATTGCTACTTAGGATTTTCCTTTGCCACGTGGACGGATGGAATTTAGATAGATTATGAACGTATAACGTTACGTAAATGCGAGTTCACGAATTGAGTAACTTTTTTTTTTTTTATTGAGCAAGTAGTAATCAAATGTAAACCTTGATGAATAGTTGAATACTCATTTAATTAAATATAAATTATATTGGTTATATAAATATATGTATTTGTGGAGAAAGCACGCATGGGTAATTGGACGTGTTCGGTAGAGATTAAAATCGAATTAAAATTGAAAAACTAATTGTTATTGTTGACTTTTATTAGACGAGTGAGACTCAATAACGGTTATATTTTTAATTTTAATTGGATTTTAATCTTTACCAAATGAGCTTTTTGGCAAGTCCCGTTTGGTGTGGCGTAAAAAAAATCAAATTTTTAATAGATTTTGAGAAAAATTAATAAAATATATGGTTGGAAAATTGTGAATAAATTATTTTTTTTTGATAATCCCCATATTTTGATGGAGTTAAAGAATGCTCTGAGAAGCAAATCCCCATATTGTTATTAATCAGTTTTAATTGCCGAAGCAAAGTGAATACCCCCATAAATTCTGCGTAATTTCAGTTGAGTTCGACCATAATCCCCGAACCCATGGCCGCTGCAAATCCATCAGCTTGCGTTCTATGGCTTCTATTCTTATCATATTCGTTCTTGCCCTCCGTTAGCTCCACAGATGAACTCTCTTTAGGTAAGCTTCCCTAACATCTTTTGAGAAGTGGATTTAAGGATAAAAAGACGACAGCTTTTTCTTGGGAGCACTCAGTTATTGGATGAATATGTAGTTTCCAATTTAATTGACGAAATTTGAATAGTGTTCATGGGTGTGGTTTAGGTTTACTATTGTAGGGTTTAGGTATCACTATCGTTAAATTTCGGCAAGGTACTTATTTTTAGGTACTACATTTAGAACAATGAACTTTTAATTACTTTTAAGCACGGGAAACATTCTGTAGTTAGGTGAAGAGCTCCAATGGAGGGGAAAAATTCGTATCCACACGGTATGTTTGATAATGTGGATGGATAGCAATGGACAGTACTGAAGTAGAAAAGGAAGTTGAAATTATGTTTAGTGTATTGTTGAAGCCCTTTCAGCATGGTATGCCAAACATGTCCATCCTTTACATGAATATATACGACTTACAAACAGTATGATTCTGTTAATTGCGGAGTATTTGCTGTTGTATGGAAGTGATTTACATTTGTGATTGGTTTTAGGCATTTGAAAACCATGCCATGGTTCTATGTCCTTTTGCTTCTCTCTTGGGATAGTGTTGCTCTAGAGGAATAGTATCCATGGCCTGTACTAAATGACTGTTGGAACTATGCAATTCATATATTGATACCTACAAAATATCATCCTCTTATTACAGCGGGACCTGTCGAATGATTGTTATTTTACTGAGCTGGAGACATGGTATTAGGGATACGTGTCAGTTGTCACATACATTGTGTTAAATTGCTCGTACATTTATGTATATATAATATTGGCGATGCAATTTGATCAAGTAATTCATGAATCATCTGATTGCTGATTATGGGATCTCTTTGTTTTTTAGTTTCACTCGATTCATACTTCCACTTCTCTTGATCGAAATAAGAGAATTATAGAGTTTCTATATATGCAAGTCCACCAAAGCATGTATCAGTCCACCAATGCATGTATTAGTCTTTCTCTAAGCTTATCTTTTTAGTTCTGCAGTTATTAGCGAGTCCACCTCTTTGCAGCTATCACCAAGCTTGATAGTGGAAAAGTCTCCAGGGTCCAAGCCAGGAACCAATGTGAAATGTGAGAGACTTCATATCCATGGCTTTCCAAGGCTTAAACATTTGAGCAAGTTTGCCAATTCGATAAAGATAAAAGTTTCATATGTAAATCCAAGTGGCTGTCCACTGAATGTCGAGATCTGTTTCCACAGGTGAGTCTATATACATAATGCTAAATCATCTAGCTCAGAATAAATTAAATTGCTTGATTTTTGGAATCTAGTTATACATAATGCTAAGTCATAGTAAATGGAATTGCTTGCTTAATTAAAAATTGTCTTTTATGTTTTCCAAATCCAATTTTTTTCACAGGTTGATATACAGACAGGAAATTGATATAAAGACAAGACTAACCTTAGTTTGTTAAGTGTGCCACTGTACTGTTGATAAGGGGTTGCTTTAATTAACTCACATCTCTTGATTAGATCTGTATATTCATAATTTTTCATCATAAGTACATCAACCCTTAATATTTTCATCTAATCTAAGTTTAAGAGTATGTTAAATCAGTAGATCCCAATTCAACTCAGTTGCACAGAGCCTTATCCCGTACTTATCGTTGGTGCATTATAAATCCTCTTCTTTCACTCTTTTGTATAAAGGATTCAATTGAATTCTAAATTCCTAAATATAATAAAATGGAATTTTGTTATTGTTTATTTTTTATCTCTTGCAGAAACTTCTGCTATATTTTGTGAGCCTAAAACATCTTTTCCTCTCCCGTCTTATAGATTATATAGGTTTCAAAAGAAAAATGGCAAATTAATAATTTTGTTGCAATCACTCTTTTCATTGATGTGCACACATCTATATTTCTGAGTACCAACTTAAAGTTATATTTGACTCTGCAGTAATGTGTCCCTTGGGATAGGGATGTGCCCTCAAAGTCAGTGGGAGAGACTTACCAAGGGTTTATGGGTTGGATCAATGTCACCTTTTGGTCACAAGCTATTGGATATACGGATGGGAGCTGCTTCTTCAGAAAGTCTCCACGTGTCCCTTGATGAAGGTTCGATCCTCACAGATCATTTTCTTCTTCTATGGAGGTAAATTTCTATTTCTATTTTAAAACATATTTTGGTGCACTTTAATAAATTGGTGTCTTATTTTGCAGAATTTTACTTATACCGCATAGTATTTTTGGTCTTGGGGATAACGATGATGACTCTTGCTTCCTGGCTCAGCAAGTCTCTAGTATTTTACTACAGTGGTGCAATGTCTGTAGGAGTTCTTCTTGTGATATTGGTGATCCTTTTCCAGGTAGGTCCATAACTTTGGAACTTGCAGATCATATTGACATCTTTACTGCTCCCAGTTATCTTATTTCTAAATTCTACGAAAGGCCTCTAGGCAATGATTGGTATGATTTTTCCATGCATTTTACAGAACATTATGTTTAGGCAATACTTCATCTAAGGGGACTTAAAGAGTATCTGTTCAAATGCATGTGTGGATACTCTCGGGGTTCATAGGAGCTCATAATTGTGTGGCTGTGTTTCAACAACTCTTCGTATTTTATTGACTTTAACAGGGAATGAAGCTTCTTCCAACTGGTCGTAAGAGTTCACTGGCAATATTTCTGTACTCATGCTTTGTGAGTTCGGCGTCCTAGTGCATACTGCTCCATTCTTTTGAATACTGATGTCTATTGCAATAATGATTACTTTGGTTCAATTTTTATTCAGGTAGGCTTAGGGTTTTTCCTTCTTGACTATATGCCAAGATTGTTGCGTTCACTACTTGTGGAGATTGGAATTTCTGAAGACTTGTACAATCCTGTATGTAAGTTTCTTGTGGTTAATATTTTTAGTGTCTTGCACCTTTTTAAAGCATTGAGATAGTGATATAATTGTCTTCAAGCCAGAGAACTTTTCGTTCCATTGTATTTTCTTAGTTAAGGGACAAATTTCCACACACGTTGATGTAGAGCAAAAATTACAATTGAATGTTGCCAACTCTTGTGCAAAAATGTTAGTTATATATACAAGTTTTCCTTTTGCAGACTCTAGGTAGAGTTTGGTTTACGTGATTGATATGCTCATAGTTAAAAATTCCTCTCTTTGAAGCATTAAAATTAGTTTCACATACAGTTGTCTTTAAACAAAGTTCCTGTATGAAATTAATTGGTTGAGAGGAAATATGTACATGAGCATAAAATATAGTGAGACTCGACTCTACTTCTGTACATGCAAATACCAGTTTCAACAAATAAGTTATAATTCCATTTTTACGGAAGGATAACTTTTTTATTGCTTGATACCAGACCTTTATTTCTTAGTTTATATTGAATCAATAGGATTTGTATCAGGGGCTTCCATGACCACCTGTAGTATCGACATCTAGGTCCATCACTAGCAGTCACTGAAGGCGATTAGGATCACAGAAGGAATTTCTACTACTCCCCAGGATTGCTTATGACTAGGCTATGGCAGCAAGACACTACCATCCACCTGCTCTATTGCTCCTTCATGGCTTTGGTTAGGAGCTTCTTAATTAGTACTTAATATGGGTGAAATGTAATGCTTGACTGTTTTACAGGGGCCTATGTATAGTTAAAGAAAAGTGAAAGACACCTATTCTGGTTTAACATGTCAAATGAACACAACATTAGAAATTCTTAATCCGTAGGAGAATTGGTGATTTTTTATGACGGTTATTTTATAATAATAATTTTCCTTTGTCCCTAGATACTGATTAAAAAATAGTTTTTGCACTTCATATATAACACTGCTTTCACCTTTGGAATAAATGATACTTTTCTGTGCATGATAATCTCTTCTATGTTTTACTTACATTCAGTGCTTATGTGGTGCAGCTGGCAATATTTCTGCATGTGTTTCTTGTGATTGCTGGAGCTTGGCTGGGTTATTGGATTGTTCGCAAACTTGTACTTACAGAGGATGGATCTATAGATATTGGTGTATCTCATTTTGTTGCTTGGTCAATTCGGATTGTTGCTTCAGTAATGATCCTTCAGGTTTTGCTTTAGATTATTGATTTCAATATGATGGAGTTTCATTGAATCTGTTTTTGTTGGGAAGTAACAAAATGATGTATTTGTGCTTCAGAGTTCTGAGGATCATTTATTTGATGTGGAGGCTTTGGTGGCTGGAATTTTTATTTCTTCAGCATTGAAGAAATTGAGCAATCCAAAGGTCATTCGTCGTGTGTACAAGTGAGTCCAAGTTATAAGTCTGCAAAATAATCTCATTAATTGATGCAATATGGTTATAACCCAGTGGTGTGATATTATCCCCTTGAAGAAGTGTCTTCACGATTCACTCTTGCTAGCTCTAGCATAGCAGCATATGAATAGTTTGGTATCTGTTGTACATTTCGGATTTTATTTTTTTCTTGTTCCAATGCTACTATTAGATTTTTCTTTTTCTTTGACATGCAAAATAACTTGAGGGGCTCTTGCAGAAGATTGTGTAGACTAGAAAGAAAATTCGAAAAATCTCTGGATCCCTATGCCTCACAAATTGATGAATCCTATGTTTCCAGACCTTTCACCAGTTCTCCACGTACTCCTCTTCAAGGTTAACTTTACTTTCAACATGAAATATGTGTATTGACGAATTGATTTGATGGACCTCTGGACTAACTTCTTAGTCTTCTTCCTCTTTGTCCACGTTTCATCACTCTCAGGTTCAATCGGCAAGTCATCTGGTAGGTTGTCAGATTCGGGGAATTTCTTTTCTAGCTTCCACAGCACACCTGAGAGAAGAAAATTTTCGAAGGATGAATGGGAGAAATTCAGTAGGGCTACCACACGCAAGGCACTGGAAGGTCTGGTTTCTTCACCAGATTTTAACAAATGGGCTGTAGCTAATGCAGATAGAATAACCTTAGCTCCCAAGAAAGAAGCTCAGGATCAGCAACGGAGATGGTTCCATTGGCTTTGAAGATTCATCTGATTCAAGTGGGTGAACACTCCACATGACTACGCATTTTGCCAGCCAGATTGTTGTACAAGTACACAATATATAATTGGTTTGGTACATGTTGTCCCGGTTAACCATGCATTTTTTATAAGTTGACCCCCATGCATTCTGACTAACATTTGACTAGACTAAGCTATTGACTTGTAGGAAGAACATGGTCAATGAGAAGCTCCATCTATATATTTCAATTCAAATCAAACCGAATTAGTTTTTTCAAAGGACTTATATTTGTCCAGGGAAATGGCCTGTTTAGTGTCTTGAAACTTCCCTGTACACGATTCAATTGATGCTATTGTCACCTCTCTAATGCTCCCTTAGCTTAAGGTTGGTCTGGCAACGATTTTCAACATTTCAGAATTGATTTTGGAGCCGTTTTCTTTGACTTTGTCTCACAAATCTTCTGGCCACTTCTGTGCTAATACAACCATTGGAGCCCTCAACGGTCAAAGAATCAATTTTCACCCAAAATTGAAGCTGTGCCAGACAGACTATTAGTTGGCACGGCCAATAAAATAATCATGAGCCCCCCTCTTGTGGGGGGGGTGTCAACCTGGTGTACGTGTAGCAAATCTCTTAATTAAGACAGCACTGTATTATTATTCAGCAGGTATCAATGGTCTTTTTCTGATGTCACAAGCGTGTACTCTTTCATAATGGACAACAAAATAATGTTAAGGTCTATTGAGAAAAATGTGGCAGTCAGTAAACCTTGCGCTGCACTTCTCTCAACCAGATAAGCCTGACATCCAATTTCGTTGTAAAATCATGGGGCTGGCAAAATTATGAACACAATTTTATCTGCAAGAAAATGAAGGGTATTGGTTGATTTCGCACTGTTCCAACACCTGAAAGGGTAAGGCTCTTTGTATAGTCCTTAGTGGACTGTACATGTACAGCCCACACTGATTAGTGTGGGCCCCACTAAAGACTGTATATGCAGCAGAGTTCAAAGTCAGACTGGCTGATTTGATAGCAAAAGGCTATAGAATAAAACTTTTCTGGATTATGTCATGGACCCTGCTATTTGTACACCCGGAGTGTCAACCCCCGTGTATAGACCCCCTCACAAGAGAGAGGGCCCACGATTTTTTTATTGGTCGTGGCCCCCCTCTCTTGTGAGGGGTCTATACATCGGGATGTCAACCTCGGTGTACAAATAGCATTTTCCTTATGTCACTTGACACCTCGGTGTACAAATAACATTTTCCTTATGTCATTTGTACGTTAATTTTTTACACAATTGTTGACATTTGTAGTGTTGTCAACAAATAATTGGATGAAAAAATTATTTTTTTTTTAAACTTTCCAATTGAATAATGTCATGTGGCAAAACGTAAACAATGGTGTATACAATAATGCACACCAAGCATGATTGAACTTTCCTCGAGTTGTTGCAGAAGCACTAGTGGCTGAAGTGATGCAATGGAGAGTGATACATTTGAGGATGAGATGTTCATGATGAAGATGAGGGAGGCTCAGCTGTTCTTTATGGCACATGGGGGTTGTACATTTGTGGTGGTGGTGTCAAGTGAAATTATTGACAGTGCCTACTTGTCTTCAATTCTTGATGTATCTCGCCACTTTAAATTTTACCCATTCATATGTTATCCCCAATTCAATTCGATAAGATTAATGATATCTATCACCAAAAATGATGAATTAATGGTGATATGGCAATTTAAGTGAAATAATGGAATTTGACAGTTTAATTTTTATGAGACAGAAGATGAGAATGTAGAGAAATGTGAAGGATAATGGATTGATAATCATTATTGCAAAACTCTTTAATTCTCATACTCATTTTCAATAATATATTTACTCAATAAAATATTTTATATAGAACCCTAAAACTTTTCCCTATTTTTTAACTACACATTTCCAAAAAATCACTATTCAAAACTCAATTTTCTTAAAATAATGACCATCAAACATGAGATACTATCTTAATAATTTCCATTTTTTTTGTCTGCACATCTGAAAGTAATAAATTATGATCAGCGAAAACTTTACAGCAATAAATAAAATAGTTAAAAGCAGTGATGCCTCTATAATAATTTTATGAATTTTGCTACTTATACATCGGGTTGATACCACGATGTACAGTTCCCTTACAATAGGGGATCAGCGTCCAATAAAAAAATTGTAAACCTCCTATTATGAATTTATGAGGGGACATGTACATCGGGGTGTCAATTCGGATGTACAAATAACAAAACCCTAATTTTATAAATCTTTGTACTCATCTTTACATTGTTTTCTTTTGGGTAATAAAATCAAAATAAAAAATTGTGAAACAGTGAAATGCTATTGAGAGTGTGTTTGGTAGAAATTAAAATCGAATTAAAATTGAAAAATTAGTCGTTATTGTTGACTTTTATTAGACGGGTGGGACCCAATAACGACTATATTTTCAATTTTAATTAAATTTTTAGTGTTACCAAACAAGCCCTGAATATTCGTAATCTTCTTTTTATAGTATAGATAGATATAAATAAAAATAGCTTTTAAAATTAATAAAAAAAATTAACCCCTATTTGATGGAGACTAAAATAAAATATTTAGCAAATTTGGATAAAGTTGATAAATAAATATGTAATTAAAAAACTGTGATTTCATAAAATATGTTATTAAATTAATTATTGACTTTAATTTTGATGAAGATTTAGATTTTAGTAATTCTTTCCTAACACTGGATTATTATCAAAAAAGTTAAATGAAAGTAATAAAAAAAAAAGGGTTATTGGCGAAAAACGTCCCTACCTTTGCCTGTTTTTGTGGAAAGCATCCCTACCTTTCATTTTTTGGTGCGGAACGTCCCTACCTTTCACTTTTTTTGCGCAAAACGTCCTTTTCTCCAAATTTTGACAGAAAATGACCAATATACCCTCCAATTTAAATAAAACAAAAAGGAAAAGGAAAGAAAAATAAGGAATAAATTACAATCTTACTCCTAGACTTTTTAAAAAATGCAAACGAGTCCAATAACTAATTTCACCCAACAGGCCAACACAACAAACCCATGTTCTCAACCTCCATTCTCTTCTCCAGAACGGCAGAACCCATCGCCTCCCTCCAATCTCCTCTACACCGCCGGCCATCATCGTCGGCGACTTCGCCCGCCACAACTAAAGGCCGAGAGTTCAATTAAAGGTGTGTGTGGGAAGGCAAACATCATTGTTCTTTCTCTAAACATAAAAAATTAATCACGCACCGACGCACCGTCTCTACACAACCCTACTGCAATTCTTGGTAATGGTATACAATAATGGAGTTCAATTATCTAGCAATTGGTGAACAATCTTCTCCTTACAGTTACTTCTGAGAACAAGCTTTCCAAGGTTTTATTCAATTTCATATATGTATATAATATTCGCGTAAAAATGAACAATTTAGTTCTCGAAATTGGAATTAATATTTTGATTTTCACGTTTTATATTTCATACTATTTTCTTCTTTAAACTATCTGCAATTATGGTTGTTCTAGCAGGATATTTGGGACCGCCTGGCAACAATTTTCGGAAGCGAAGAGAATTGCGTTTGGGAAATCTGCTTATTTTGGTTACAATTAGTGGTGGACGCCGGTGGAGATAGCGACGGGAGGTTTAAGAGGGCGGATGAGGGAGTGGATGGAGCGTCTGAGATTGAGACCCAGAAGCATTTAGTGGGTGGGTTTTTACAGGGGTTCAGTGGGAGCAGAATCCAATGAGACTGCAGGGGAAAATGCAGATTAGATCGATCGAGGGGATTAAGGATTTCTAAAATTAAGGATCGAGGGTACAAAGAACAAAGAAATGGTTTGCGTGGTCGGAATTTGCTTGCGGGAAACATGTTGTAAAGCTTTGAGATTTGGGATTTTGATCATAACTCTAAAGCGTAGTTTCTTTATGGGATTTTGATCATGAAGAGAAAGGGCAATTCTTTTGGCCGAAGTTGGAATATTCCGGCACTTGCGATGGCGTCTCCGGCGGTGGTTTTGACTGTGGAAGGTAATGAAGAGGGGGACAACGGATGTTTTTTTTTGAACGGATGATGATGGGTTATTTTTAATATTTTCATAAGTTTTGGACTCGTTTGCATTTTTTAAAAAGTCTAGGAGTAAGATTGTAATTTATTCTTTATTTTTCTTTTCTTTTTCTTTTTATTTTATTTAAATTAGAGGGTATATCGGTCATTTTCTGTCAAAAATTGGAGAAAATGACGTTTTGCGCAAAAAAAGTGAAAGGTAGGGACGTTTCGCACCAAAAAATGAAAGGTAGGGATGTTTTCCACAGAAACAGGTAAAGGTAAGGACGTTTTGCGCCAATAACCCAAAAAAAAAATTAAGACATTTCCGCGCCGCCTCTCAACAACCCCCGCCATTCCGCCGCCAGCCATTAAGCGATAATTAAGCTCTCGAAAACCAACGTTTTGTTGTTTTAATCCAACTCAAAACCCTGATTTAATGGCAGTTTCGTCTCCAAGTTTATTCATCCCTTTTCAAAATCACCCAAGAAAAACGATTCTCCATCGCAATGTCATTTGGAGGTCTAAAACTAACAGTGGACATCTTTACGTCCAAAAAATGGGCGGGATCGAATTTAATAATGGCAGTTTGGGGAATAGAATCAAAGTTTGTCGGGAGTCAGAGAGCACGGGAATGGAAGCTATTAGTGCTGTTAAAGACGAGCTGTTCGTGCGATTCTTTCGTGAGGCCTGGCCTTATTTTCTTGCTCACAGAGGCAGCATTTTTGTTATCGTGATCTCTTCTGAAATTGTCGATAGCTCTCACTTAGATCCCATTCTCATGGTATGTCTTTTCTTTCTGTTTTTCAAATTAGTCCCTTGATGTTTTTATTGATCACGTAATTATGTTCATTAGCTGCAAGAAGTGAAAAAGAAAAAGAAAAAAAAAGAAAGATTGAATTTTTCTTTGGCATTCACACATTATTGTTTTTTAGCTGCAAAATATAATTTGCGAATTAACTTGTCACATTTAGGATATTTCTTTACTGCATGGGCTTGGAATCAAATTTGTTATTGTACCCGGGACCCGTGTCCAAATAGACAGGCTTCTGGCTGAAAGAGGTAAGCAAAGTATACTACTCTATCATCCTCTTTGTTTGTTTAAATTCGAATTTGATGTACTTGTATGTAACTTAACATCTTTAATACTTTAGTTAATTTAGTATCTATCCGCAAGATTCTTTTAGGCACCTTTGATCGACATTCTTAAAAAAAAATGCATTCTTTCAATATTCATTTTCAACCACACAATTTTCAATAAAATAATATTACAAACAAATCCAAAATTTTTCCTTCTTTTTTAACCACATATTTTCCATAATGCATTCTTTCCCTAAAAATGTGCATCAAACATAGGCTTATTTGGTGATTTATCATTGTTGTAAAACGTACCTTCTGGATTATTCTTATACATGGACACTTCCCTTGCCTTGTTAGTTTTGGATAGTTGGTCACTATTTATATGTCATGTTCCAGGATGTCAACCCAAGTATGTGGGTCGTTACAGAATCACGGACTCTGATGCTCTTAGTGCTGCTACTGATGCAGCAGGGACAATTCGAATCATGATTGAGGCGAAGTTATCCCCTGGGCCTTCCTTGAGTGGTGTCCGCCGTCATGGAGACAAAAGCCAGTTGTATGATGGTGTGAGCGTTGCTAGTGGTAATTTTTTAGCAGCTAAGGTAAGAATGCTGATATTCAACTTGAGGGTTGTATGGATTTTTAAGTTATTTGATTCCTTATTCTGTATGGTTTTTCTCAGAGAAGAGGAATAGTTGAAGGAATTGATTATGCATCAACTGGTGAAGTTAAGAAAATAGATGTCTCTCGCATTCGTGAAAGGCTTGATCAAGACTGTATAGTTCTTCTGAACAATCTCGGTTATTCAAGCTCTGGAGAAGTATTAAATTGCAAGTATGGTACCTGGCTTTTGATAGGTAGTTTTGTTGCGAATTTGGGGATATGCACGAGGGTTATGTTACTTTGTGAGGCTTGTGCATTCTGTAATAAATACGAGGCAAAAAATGGACGAAGATGATTTTTTTAGCTCCCATCTTGCATTATTTTCAGAACTTGTGCTTTCCTTTTGCTGGTCTTCTAGTTTACCAGCTGTCTGTTATTTCGTTTCATCGAGTTTCGTTAAACCAAAGAGCACGGGTTAATCTACGTGCTTCTGGAACTCTTTTCTGTGATTTCGTTTCTGTAATTCTTTTAACTTTTACATGAATTAACTGTTGGCGAAATTATAAACTCTGCTTTGTAATCTATGGTGGTTTAGTCTTGGGAACCAATGTTTTCTGCTTCTCTTCATTGCAGCTCATATGAAGTTGTCACAGCTTGTGCAATGTCTCTTGGAGCAGAGAAACTCATTTGCATAATAGATGGACCAATTCTAGATGATTGTGGACGACTTATTAGTTTCTTAACTCTTCAAGATGCGGACATGTTAATTCGCAAGCGGGCTAAGCAAAGCGAGACAGCTGCTAATTATGTAAAAGCTGTTGGTCAGGACGATTTCGCTTGTGTACCATATTATGATTCAAATCGAACAGCCCCTTCACAAAAGGGGAAGGCTTTTAGCGAGAGATACATTCCAAAATTTCAGAATGGTGTTGGTTTTGACAATGAAAATGGACTTTGGTCCAGTGAACAAGGTTTTGCTATAGGAGGTCAAGAAAAACTCACTGGATTGAATGGTTACCTCTCTGAATTAGCTGCTGCAGCATTTGTTTGTAGAGTAAGCCCCTGCTATTTAATGACATGATGGTCTTATTTAGTATCCAAATATTTGATCTACTAAATGAAACATGTCGCCCTGTTTCTGCAAAGTAATCACTTTGCTTTCGTTTTGTTACTGCCAGAAGTTGTTGGCAGTAACTAGATTTTTATCCTCTGGTTCTATATTATTTTGAGAACCACCACGGCATACGAAACTTGGGGGATCATGGAAATCATTCTAATGATACCATTCCATGGTTACAGCTTTTATCATTGTGTGGCTTATTTATAAACTTGCTTAACAATTTTTTTCCTGCCAATCAAAGTGGATATCTTGACATCAATATTATTTGGCTGTGTGTTCATATATTTCTGAGACTGCCCAAGAAAGGGCAGAAGGTCGCGACGTTTCATTGATTCTATGATGCCTCTCACAGTAGGTTTCAGGAATAGTCCTGATAACATTTTTCTATTTATTATCAGGGAGGTGTGCAAAGAGTTCATCTTTTAGATGGGACTAATGCTGGAGTTTTATTAAAGGAATTGTTTCAAAGAGATGGAGTTGGTACCATGGTGGCTAGGTATGCATACTTCTTTGGCAGATACCTTTGAAAGTTAGCTATCAATCTATATGTACTTTAAGCTGAACGGACTGCCATATCCATGAGCTAAATCTGCGCAGCAGGCATTTGGTTTACAGTTTCTATATTGTCGAATGTGAGATAACAGGACTTCAAGGAATTTAGAGAGCTTTAGTAGATTGCATTCCACTGAAAACATCTAGATCCTGTTATTGACAAAAGGCACACTGCACATGATGGCCCATGCCCCACCAATTCCAGAACAGATATGATTTTTACAAGCTAAAAATGCATTATTCTTGTTTTCCGAATTCAGTTGCAATTTTTTTTTCCTTTTTTTATCAATTATGTGATTTATGGGGACATCATCATGCATCATTGCATCTCTGATTTTACTTGTATCACTGGGTGAAAGAAAAATAGCCATGTAGAGGCCATGAGTTGCTCCCTCCCTCTCTCTCTCCCTCCCTTCCCAAAACAAAAGGAAGAGACATGATGGATTAAGGAAAGTTGTTTGGCAAGTTATAGAGCCTGTTTGGTAAAACTTCTCCTTTTCTACAGTAAATCAATTCTCATTTTCAACCACACATTCTTCAATAAAATAATATTTTCCATCACATCAATACTTTTTTCTTCTTTTTCAACCACACATTTCCCATCATATCACTATTCAAAAATCAATTTTTCTCCTAAAAATCCCTACCAAACACACTCATAGTTAACAATTTTCTCACTGACATATGAATTGACTACATTATGCAGCGATCTTTATGAAGGAACTCGGATGGCTAGAGTTGCAGATCTCCCTGGAATCAAACAACTTTTGCAACCTTTAGAAGATTCTGGCACATTGATAAGAAGGACCGAGGAAGAGGTTTGCTCCTGTTATCATGATTTAATTTTTATAATCTTCACACCGTTTGTTCAATACCTCATTATTGTTTATGTATTGTAGCTACGTATAGCACTGAATTCATTCATAGTCGTTGAAAGAGAAGGTCAAATTATAGCCTGCTCCGCTCTTTTTCCATTTTTTGAAGACAAGTGTGGAGAGGTTGCTGCTATTGCTGTTTCTCCTGAATGTCGAGGGCAAGGACAAGGAGACAAATTACTTGGTATGACATAAACAGCTTTCATTTTGATCTTTTAGTAGCCCAGTGCTCGTACTGAAATTGGGGGTTGTTTAATTTTATCACCATTGTAGCTACAATTAGACTGGCCACTACTATTAGGCTATCTTACAGAAGAAGCTCTAGGAGTTATTAGAAGTCTGCTTTCAAGAAAGATATCTCTTTAAGTAGACACAGAACTCGTTTGATTTGGTAGTAATTTTGGTACCTCATTTTTAATAAACAGGCTAATAACTGGAAAACGTTCTACTCTGATCCTTTGTGTACATTTTGTGTAAAAATTATTCTGGCTTTTCTGTATCATAGCCATCACCATCATCTTCTCCTCTCCTGCCTCACAAAAAGAAAACCAAACTAAACAAAATCCATGCACTAGCGCGCACGCACACACACCATATTAAGAAACGACAATCACTTTGGTTTCAGTTACCCCTCCCTTGTGGTCTCCAGGAGCGGACGCAGAAGTTTAAAGTTAGGGGGTACAATCAAACTTACAAAGAAGTTGGGAGAAATTTTACAATCGAAAATTTACGTCCAAAAAAATCATACTCCATGTAATTTTGCATCCGAAAATTTACATGGGATATGATTTTTTCGGATGTAAAATTTCAAAATTTTTTGATATCATATTCCATATAAAATTTCCTATTAAAATGATGAAAATTATATTGAGAAATTTGAATCGCAAAAATAATAAATATTAATGAAATAATTGAATTTTATTAAAGAAAATGCGATTTAGACATCTTTCTTTAAGACTCACGTTTAACGCATCTTTAACTATTTTCGATATCTGTTTGGACTATTTGATATGCATATAATGTAGTTCTCGAAATAAACTTTAAGATGACATAATCAATTTGTATATTCGATTAATGTACAATCGTCTGAGAATTTTTAAAATTAGTATGTTATCGAAATTTTCGAAATACTAATTTTAAACGGCCTGATTTGACAAGCCGTAACATTTGCTACGAATGATAGTTTCATACGCCATTAATGACGTAGAAAATTAGACCGTGAGCACTTCGAAATGGTATTAAGAATGCAATATTTCGATTTCGTTTCACATTCCATAATGACTTCAAAAATTGAAACAAAAACATATAAAATTTAATGGTAAAAAAAGGAGCAAAGTTGCCCCTGTGCCCGCCCATGGTGGTCTCATCACCAAAATGTTTGTGGAACATCCAAAATACCTTTCTTTTGCCTCTTATATCTGCATAGAGTGGAATAGAGGATGTGAATTTTTAGAAAGTGAGATGCCATGTGTTAGGTCCTAGCTATCTAGTTATAGTTCTATGAAGTTCTTCGGTTTCACAGATAATAACCTCAATGTTAATTACATGCAGATTACATTGAGAAGAAGGCATCTTCGCTTGGACTGCAAATGCTTTTCCTGCTGACAACACGAACAGCAGATTGGTAGGTATTTCTGGTTCAAATGCCCTTTAGTCGTTGCCTCCCCAAGCCACCCGACCAGCCATTGTCACCAAAAGAAAAAATAAACAAATAATAAATCATGGTTTAAAAATCCCAATTGATGTCTGCCTCAGAGTGAGGCGAACAAGAAACTACACTACCAAAGGCGCGAAATGTGAGGCTGTTTTTTGAGTCCTCCGCACACGCCTCACCGCAATGCCTTAAGGCTTGTGGCGTGCGCACCTTAATTTTTTAGACTTATTTTGCTTCAGGAATGAGACCACAAAACGTAACCAAAAAAAAAGAAGAAGAAAAATTGATTGGTGCACTGCTCTACTAAAACATTAAAAAATTGTGTCCTACACTACACAGACCCACTTTGGGAATAGTTAATTGCCGCTTCCTTTATTGTTCCTTTATATATATATTTTTTGTTCGCAAATTGTTATATTATGAATATGAACTCGGTCACACCTTTTTTTTAAACATTGAATTAATTAATCTCATGGAAAATGCATTAAAGAAGCTGAAAGAAAATTTGGCAGCTATTTGTACAGCATTGATTCAACCGGCTGCTCAAATTACTTGAAAAGCACTTGAATGTGGATTTGTTTCTCTCTTTTCCTGCCATGTTATCTTTCCCTTCATCAATCTTGTTTTCTTTATTCATTTTTCCACTTTGTTTCATTATTTACTGCTATTTGTGTGTGTGTGGCAGTGGGATGGGGATGGTGGGTTATGAAATGGCTTCATGTATGGCTAGATCCCATGTAGTGATAATTGAACTTTCTACTCTTTCATCGAGCTAAGTTTAGTTGTATAAGTTGATAATAAATTGTCAAAAAATGGTACTCCAATTCTTGCCCAAAGAGTCTGAACTTTTGATTCTCGGGTCTGCCAAATGTACCCCTAGAGATACTGTTCCTCGTCCACTGGTTAGAAGTTAGAAGCATTAGTTACATTCTGAATCCTAAACTTTACTCAGGCATGAGTCTGGTAAGGTGACTGGTTTATATAGCTCTCTCTCAATAATAGTTCCTAATCAAACAGGTTTGTAAGGCGTGGCTTCTGCGAGTGTTCCATCGAATGTATACCTCAGAAAAGGAGGGAAAAGATCAATCTATCTCGAAGATCGAAGTACTACATGAAGAATCTTCAACCTGATAGGAGCGGTATCCATCTGGACACAGCCTTTTCCTGACATGATGCCATAGTGACGCTTGTTTGTTGTCATTGGTAAAATATTTGTAAAGAAAAATGTTGAAAAGAAGGCTGCTTTTATGTTTCATGGAATCTCTAGTCCTATTACACGAGAAAGTATTGGATCTGGCCCCCCTGGCTCTATAATTCTTGATTCCAAGTGATGACTTTTTTTTCCAAATCCATAGAAGTGGTGATGCAACATCAAAGAAGCAGTGCAGGCTAATTGTGAAATTCTGGAATTGGAATCTTGAACGTGTGACTCAACTAGAGCTTTTGTGTTGTGCCTGAAACGACAAGCTATTCAGAAAATTGGCTTGTGTAGAGAGTCTTTGTATCGTACTATTATCTCTGGCTGTTTCAACAGCTTGATGTTTGATAACCTAAGCCTAAATGCCACTAATATGCATTTTACTTAAACTGCCAAATATGCATCTAATAGACCCAGAAAATTTGTTGTGAAGTTCTAGAGCAACATCATGCTAAATAAACTGTCAACTAATGGAACTTCAATCTAACTTGCTATAACCGGTTCTGTGGTGGTCCAAAACCAAGGTGGAATACTGGACTAGTGTGAATAACTAACATTCATGGGAAGGTGATACCCATATTCCATGAAGGGGACATCAGCCTCTCCATTGCGTTGTGTTCCCGGTAGCCAAGCAACCACTAATGCATCGATGTATTTAAGAAAGGGCTGAAGCACCAAAGGTCAACCAGATACAAGAAATACACACTTGACATTGACACGAACATACGTAGTTGTGTTTAAACGTTGTTGGGAAATTGTCCCATGCACTTTTGGCATAGGGGTGTTCTCTTACCACAACCACGGCGTAGGAAAAGTTATTGGATTTTACAAAATTCATGTCCGGGCTTTCACTGTTGATGATTTCTGTACATTGATTAACTACAGCCAGTATCCCATTAAAGATTGGTTCTTACGGTGTTTTGTCGAATTGTTGCCATCTTGTCCTTGCCAAGCTATTGCCCAACCACCACATTGAAATCCAAAATTGTTAGCATGGCTACCAACAACTAAGATTAACGACACCTTTTTGAAAAGTGGAAGTACAGGGCTATCGACATTTTCTCCATTCTTCTACAAGTGATTTCCTCATAGCCTGCCCTGCCAGATCCCATTGAGCCTATTCAAGGAAGAGAGTATATTTACGTTGTGTACTCTCGGTGTGTCCAAGTTGTGAAGTTGATCAACTAAACCAAGATCAGCCATGGGATTCTCCAAGAGGCCTGTGCTGATTTTGACTCTCAAAATCCTTCTAATAGCGTCATCAATCTGGCTGATTGGAATGAAGTTATTCACCATCAATATATGCTATATGGTTGAGAGGGACTATAATCTAAAAATTCCAATGGAAAATAGGGATATGGGGTCGAATACAAATTGCCATTTACCATCTCGTTTATTATTCAAGATGGAGCAATGTTGGACGGGCATGGACATGAAATTTTGCCATCTCTAGACTCCAGGCGATGATTAAAAAATATCTTAATTTATCTTCCTGTTTAATGAATTTTTTATGTTTCAAATATGATTTAAATTATAAAACAAAAATAAATAAATAAAAAGATTCGAGCTGGTTGATGAAATTTAAGGATGGGAAAAATTCATTTATCCTACTTCATCTTTACCCTATTTCAAAAATAACAAAACAACTTTCACATTTCAAAAATCAGATTTTTTTGATCTATACATACACATATTTATAAATATTTATTTATATATTTAAATATATAAAAAGATATAACTAAAGGGTTAATTTCACAAATGGTCACTCAAGTTACATCAAAATAACAAAACGGTAACTCAAGTTACAAAATTGCACTAACGGTCACTCAAGTATCACCCTGTTTCAAGAATGGTCACTGAAGGACCAAATGAGTTTAACATTGAAACACGAGGACCTACATCGCAAATTTGACAAGAGCCATTTTTGTCCATTTTTTCCGACGACTTTGCAACCAAATCCCGGCGTCGTCCGACCTCCTAAGCCGCCGGAAATTAGTACCAGTCGAAAGAACTCCTCTTCCTCTTCAATTAGCATCCAACATCTTCCAATTTCATCAACTTATGTAATCGGAATCGATGCTCAAAGTTCAATGCCTATAAATCTGAAAATCGCCAAATAAGTCGAGCTCCAGTCGAAATTGACCATGACCCATACCTGGGCAAGCTTCGCCATCACCAGAAGACCACGTCCATGGCTCCAATTTAACACAAACAACATCAGAAAATTTTAATTTTGCAGCAACTTCCTTGCCAGTCGCGGATGTCGCGGCACCGCTGCTAAAAACTAAAAATTCTGAGCCGTCCGACCATGCCCCGATCGCGGACCACCATGGACGTGGTCGTCTTCACCTGGAGCAGCTTGCCCAGGTATGGGTCATGGCCAATTTCGACCGGAGCTCGACTTATTTGGCGATTTTCAGATTTATGGGCATTGAACTTTGAGCATCTATTCCGATTACATAAGTTGATGAAATTGGGAGATGTTGGATGCTAATTGAAGAGGAAGAGGAGTGCTTTCGACCGGTGCTAATTTCCGGCGGCTTGGGAGGTCGGACGGCGCCGGAATTTCAGTGCAAAATCGTCGGAAAAATGGAAAAAAAAGGGGCTCTTGTCAAATTTGCACGTAGGTCCTCATTTTTCAGTGTTAAACTCATTTGGTCCTTCAGTGACCATTCTTGAAATCGGGTGATACTTGAGTGACCGTTAGTGCAATTTTGTAACTTGAGTGACCGTTTTGTTATTTTGATGTAACTTGAGTGACCATTTATGAAATTAACCCTATAAATAAATAAATAAATAAATAATATACACACACACACACACACACACAATTGACCCACCCCACCCCCCCCACCAGTCCGGCGACTATTCCGGCGATCGTTCCAGCGACTGCTCCGATTTCGGTGGCCGTTCCGACGACTGCTCCAACTCGAGTCACAAGTCACAGTCCAGGTCACAACTCAGGTCACAAGTCACAGCCCAAGTCACAACTCAAGTCACAAGTCACAGTCCAGGTCACAAATCAAAATTTTGTTCATAGTTACGAGTTATTTATTATTATTTTTTTATATAAGGATCACAGGTTATTTTCAAATGATCACAGGTAAATTTTTCGTTGACAACTTATTTTATTTTGAGTCACAGTTCGAATTTTAAGGTCTTAAACAATTAATCAATTTAAACAACTGTCGCGCACACCTCACCACACCACCGGACCATCGCCTGCATCGCACCACCACCATTAAAAAAAAAAACCGCCTCTACTGCCAGCAAGCCGGCACCACCTCACCGTCAAACCGCAACCAATTACAAACCACCACCAACTTCCAAACCACCACGCAAACACCATTAAAATCACAAATTCACATGGGGAAAATGAAATTCTCACACAATCGACAGTGGGTACACATTTAATTGACCTAATTGCCTCAAAATTTGATCCCCAAATTAGCGACTAGGGCAGCTCAAGTGCTGATCGGCTGACAAAAACCAGGGCAGCGCCGCGACGTTGCTGCGATGCCAGCAGCAGCGTCGCGCGACGCTGCTGTGATTTAAACAAACCGCCGGAGGAGGAGGAGGAGAAGGGGAGGGGAGGTGAGGGAGGTGAGGAGAAAGGGAGCACCACCGGCTCCGCCACCACCAGCGTCGCGACGCTGCTGAGAATAAGGGCAGCAGCATCGCGACGTTGCTGCGATTTAAAAAACCGCCGAAGGAGGGGGAGGGAGGGGAGGAGAAGTGGAGCACCACCGGCTCCGCCACCACCAGCCAGCACCACGGAGAGAGACGGGAAGAGAGAGAGCGACGTGAGAGGGGAGAGAATGACGAGAAACTGGCTGTGATAATTTTAGGATTGGGTTGGGGTGTATATAATTTAATTTTCATAATACTTTTATTAATATTTAATTAAATATAAAAAATCTGTATTTATACATTTAAATATCTGATTTTTGAAACTTAAAACACCAAATCTGATTTTAGAAATTAAATTTTTCAATGTAGGGGAGGGTGTAATTTCCACTTTAAGGAATGGGCCATGTTCTCCATTCCCGGCCCATTCACGATTCAGGGCAGGTCGGGCCGAGAGTTTGGTCTTTCCTACTAATAAAGTGAAAGAACGAATAAATGTATGCGCCGTTAAACTTAATGAAATTAATGGTAAATTTTACTAATTAGCGTAAGGACAATGCTAGGGGTATATAAGGAACTACATAAGGGTCTACATAATGCATATGTGGCATGTGATCCCACCTTTAATTCAAATATGACACTTACACATCAACCATCGGATGATTGCCACATCTGCATTATATAGACCCTTATGTAGATCATTATGTACCTTTATGCATTATCCTTAGCGTAACTAGTTTTGATAATAGGAAGTCACATTAGGGCCAGATTAATGTGTAGACAGTCATCCCTCCTCACCCCCGCCGTGCCTCCTCACCTGAATGGATGAACGTGAAATTCAACAAGAATCTAGAGGCATTGAAACTGTCTGAAAGCAGACGGAAGAGGCTTTATAATTTGCAGCTTCTCGAAAGTAGATAAATTTCTGTCAATTCTTGTGTACCCTTTTCTTTCTCAGTTCCCTCCTCTCCCTTTAGTTCATCCATTTTAACAAATAGGGCAATATCCCAACCTGAACGTCATTCGATATCACATTGGCTAAAATGTATAGGACACTAAAAAGGATTATTAAACATTTGCCACACACTGAATAGATCTTAAACCCTGAATATGTGAGAATTCGGTACAATACGGTGCAATGAGAGAACACGAGCCAGTGAATTGCAATATTCAGGAGTGAAATAAATTTAAAAGATCGCCAAAGTTCACTTTACTGTTAAAATGCAAGAAGACATGATTAGGGACGCTTTATCTTGTAGACATAACACCACTAAAGCTTGATAGAGGATGCCATGGGGCTTCTTCTGGTCCTCTCATCTGCCTCCGACCAACTCAAAAAGAAAAAAAAAACAGAGAAATTCAGTTCTCCTTGGGTGGACCCTTCCATTTGAAGTTGTCTGCGTATGACTTGGCCTGACACAACAATTCAAAGGGATAAATCAATAGTCCCCTTTCTCTTCCAATTAAAGAGGAAAAGAATCATTCATTTGCTGATCGTTGAGTAAATAAGTGCAGGATCCCCATTGTTATGCAGCAAGATGACCATTCCTGATTGTGATCTAGATTTAGTGTTAAAGCAACATGAACTTCTCCATTTAACATCAGGAAATTAACAGTGTACTATGGAACTTGATTAATTTTCAGCTAGCAGTGGCCAGTGGGTGTTTATGCATGCTTGCAGTGTGCATCTTAGGGTTGGGAGTGGGGAATAAATATGTGCTATTAAGGAATGTGATGACATGATTGGTTCATAGTCACAGGTAGCACATATACTGAAGCACAATCGCTCCAGAGATTCATGCCAATATCGCTCAAGTCGATTGAAGTAGAACCTCGTACCTTCAATAGTGGTGTTTGGCGCTTCTTAACCTGCAAGACAGAAGTGATATATAATTATGAACTGGTAAATTGAAACAGACGCATCCCATAATGATCGTGATAGGGAAATATGCTTCCAATCAACCGCTCTTGCTTGATTATGAATATAACAGACAAAAGGAAAAAAGGCCAAAAAACTCAGCTGTTCACACGACAATAAGGATGGCGTCTTTATTTTGGTTACTTCATGAATCGCCACAGTAATCAATCTATACAGAATTTCAGACTATATCCCTATTTGTTTACCTAAACCAAAAAAAGAAATCCAATTCAAAATAAACAACACGCTGAAGATACAATTGCCCCTCAGAAAAAGGTTCCAGGCAGTAATGATAAAAAATTGGACAACTTTGTCAGCAAGAGAACAGAATAAAAATAGTCCTACCTTGTAATCCCAACCATGCTTTTTGGCAAATGCTATTGCTGCTTCTTCACTGTCAAAACTTAGTGCAGAATCACCAACATTGGCATATGGGTCTCCTGTAGATGTCCAACCCATCAACGGATTTTCCCATCTACATGTCAGAAACAATAAATACTTACTGTATAACCATGGTAATAAGGGTAATAAATTGAATATGCAATAGAGTTCCTGATTTGATATTCAACCATGAAAATTGTGGGAGAAAAATATCAAGCCCTGTTTGTTTCGGATTAAAATCAGATTTTAATATAAGTCAAAGACAAACGGTCAATATTAACCACATATTTCATGGTTCCACAGTTTTTCAACCACACATTTCACAAACTTCTATCACAATCTACTAAAAATCTGATTTTAATCCCCACCAAACACTCACAAAAATTGCTTTAAGAAAAGTGAGAAATAATGGAGGCCAGCCAGAATGGAGCAGCGATCCATTTTTTGATCTGGAGGAAAGAAGAGTAACATTTCTTCTAGCAATTACCTTCTATAACTTCTACAACTCATAGTGATGATAATACAAAGCAGGCAAGCACCATTGTGCATGCAGAAATATCTTTATTTATACACATTGCGTTTATTGGTAAAATAGACCAACCCCCCCCCCCTCCCCCCCCCCCCCTCAAAACCAAAATTTTATCCCGAAATATATGCGTACATATCATTAACTATTGGTTGCATTGCAGCAATGGCTTGGGATGATGGATCTGAAAAATATCTATCTCATTGTATCCTGTGTCAGTCTAAATCAAACCAAAGAAAGAGGATTGAAGAAAAAAATGAGAAGACTCCCACGGGGCCCTGAAGTTTACGGCAAAGTACTCACCTCGGTGACTATGAAGGGACTCAAACTGATGATCATTGAGGAGCAAACTCAAGGCCAACCAATTGAGCAATCCCTCAAGATTTGGTATAATTTATAAATAAATACAAATGAGTGGTGGATAAGTATATACTACTTGAGAATGCATTGGAACGTGTGGTTGAAAATAAAGTTTGACCATTTATAAACGATTTATAAGTTCGCAAATAGGAGACCTAGTGTCTTAAACTTCAAACGGCATAACAGCATTAAAACAACTTCAAACGGCATAACAGCATTAAAACAATGCCAGATGGTGTATGTTAGAACAATGGAGTGGGGTGGGCGAGTGTATTTAAGCTATGATATCAATATTAGATTAGAAGTAAAAACCTAGCCTGCAGAAATACTATCTTTTTAGCTTAGAACTGCCAAAAAGGCCCAAACTTTAAAATGGAAGATCAGCTTATTTGCTATCACAGCTACTAAGTGACCCGGTTTAGATTTGTTTTCTTTGGTTTAACAATGGTGAACTGCAATGTCAATTCAGCCAAGGGTGGTTTTGGAAGTGTACATTCACAAATAGATCAAAACATCTAAAGTCAATCAAACTATACTGCTAAAATCCGATGCACCAATACGAAACTAAAGAAACATAAATGGGCAGCACGTGATAGAGACATACTTCTGCGTGGACATGAAATTGATTTTCCACCTCCCAACCTTTCCTGATCCTTGTTGGCTAGCAGTTCGAGCAGGGGAATAAATCAAAACCTAACGCAAAATAGATAATGCTTTGCTAAGAATAATACGCGATTGAAATCTCAAATAGAACATATGGGGTGTCAAAATATTTTTTTATAAAAGCATTGGAAGAAAGGGAAGTGATAACATATCATCCATAGCCGTTCTGTGGTGCACTAATTCTAATTCGAGGCAGAAAATTGGGAAAACAACAATTTCATACAGTGAATAATTGTTAATTAAAAATGACGCAAAACACGCTTACAATTAGAAACTACTATCAACTTTACTGAAAACCTGCAACATAAACTACTGCTTAATCATATGGAGACCCTAAATACCCACATATATAAACTAAATATAAAATTACTTCAAAATAGTTAACAGCATCAGAGTAATGGACAAAACATGGGGAAACTTAATCCATATAGAGATAAAATAAAATAAAAAAACAATTGAACACATCGTCCGATGAAATACATACCTTTCGGCGAAGGTGTTCTTCGGGAATACCAGATACCAAGCCGACCTCGCCGGGTTTAATTTCGACCAACGCGTCTTCTGTAGAGAATGCTCTCGAAAATGGAGTGATGGTAAATCGGTAGGCTACGCGAGAGTGGCTCGCCAGACGTTGCAGAGAGCTAGCCATTTTTTCCCGATGCCAAGGGAAATTCAGTGCAGAAAATAGATTTCTCCTGTGTTTTCTGTTGTGAAGCGAAAGTGATTTGGGAAATCGATCGGGTGGAACAAAAGGTAAGTTGCTACTTGTTTGGAGGTCTATGGTGTAAATTTCTTATTTGGGGCCAATTCTTTGCAATAATACAAAAACAACCCCCAATTTGTGAACTTTTATTTCAATCAACCACTAAACCTTTTTTTTTTAAATAATAGTAAGGCACGATTTCATTCGATTAAAAATAAAAATAAGAACGTTTACCGAATTCTGAAAATGCACGAGTGACTGCTCTGATAAAACATGGGATGCCCCATTGGCTTCTTTACTCATAAGTGATGTTATGTGGTTTGCAAACTGGGCTTTTAACTTCGGGACATTGTCAGGTATAGCCCCTTTCAGAGCGTGTTAGAAGGTCGGTCTTTAAATTTTGAAGGCCTTAAATCAATTTTAGAATTAGTCAAAAAAATTCAAAAAATTGGAAAAGACCCTATAAAGCATTAGGACAAAAATAAGATAGAAGCTAGATTAGAAATCATAAACGAAAATATAAAAATTAGAACAGTAGAAATCAAGCACACAAATCAAGACATAGAAAATTTTTATATACAAATTAAAGAATTATGAAGTTTAAAAATCATAAGAACCTCTAGCAATCAATATAGATCAACCATTTTTATCGTTAGGAATTATAGTGAAATCAAAAGGAATAGTGCAAGAATGGTCATAAACTACAGAAGATTAAATCATATTACTATAGAGGACAGATATAAAATATCAAATAAGGACATGTTAATAAATAAAGTTCAACAAAGTAAAATATTTTCAAATTTTGATTGTAAATCTAGGTTTTGACAAATAAAAATGGCAAAAGACTCTATTCTTTGAATAACTTTTATCACACCATTATAACATTTTGAATGATTAGTCATACCTTTCGAATTAAAAAAATGCACTCTCTATTTTTCAAAGAAAGATGGATTGTATATTTAATTCTTTTCCTTTTGTTTGTGTATATATAGATGATATTTTAGTACATAGTAAAGATAAAAAAATATATATATGAAACATTTAGAAATAAATTTATAGAAAATTGTTTAATTATAAGTAAAAAGAAAATGGATATGAAGAAACAAAAAATTGAATTCCTATGAATAATTTTAGGAGAAAAAAAAGATTCAATTACACCCACATATAGTACAGACAATTCCGCGGTTTCCAAATAAAATAGTAGAAGTTAAAAAAATTACAAGTTTTTTTAAGAATTTTAAATTATGCTAGACATTTTATTAATGATTTAGGAAAGAAAGTAGGACAACTATATAGCCAGGTACTTGCAAAGGACAAAAATATTCTAATCAGTCATAAATAGAGTTAGTTAAAAAGATAAAAGAAGATAAAAATTTACCACTTTTAGAATTATCTTTAGACGGTGAATATAAAATAATAGAACCAAATAAATATAGTTATGGAGAGAAAGAAAAGATTTACATATATGCTAGTGGAAAATATTTGACCAGTCTAAATTATAAAATAATGGCTATTAATCATGGTATAGAAAACTTTAAGCTATTTCTAAATACTGAATTTACTATTAGAACAGATAAAAAAAGACAAATTTTGATAAAATAAGATATAAAATATGGCTACATAAAATATTGAAAAGTAAAAATTAATATAGAACATATAGGCGTACAAAATAATATTTTAGTGGATAATTTAAGTAGACAAATTATTAGTTTTCTAACAAATTATTTTTATGACTCAAATGGATAAGAGGATAATAAACTTTGGGAATGTCACACTAAAAGTGGTCCCACGGGGATCTAATCTTCGATTCAGAGGAAATAATTTAAAAAGACTTCCAAAAAAGGAGCATTGTCTATTGGATAATCCTTGGATGGCACGAGACTCTAAACAAAAACTAGACAACATTAATGTTTTAGCCAATCATTTTAGATAAATTAACAATCAAGTAGAAAGTAGAAATTTTAATTTCTTCGCAATAATCAAAGATAGAAAGCTTTGTTTATATAATTATTGGACAGAAGTATTACAATAAGTAGAAAGATTTTCAGACCCCCTCCCTCAAAGGATTTTATACATTAGAAGAAACTTTAAATTTCTGCGGAAAAATGATAGGATTTAATTTTTACATATCTGAAAGAGTTAAACAAACTATGACTACACAAGCCTCCTCTTCTCAACCATCATCTTCATCCTTGTCGATACAACTTTGTGATAGTTGCGAAACTATGACCAAAATTGTTAGAAATCTAAATCGTAAAAAGCATTCATTAGAAGAAAGATTACACAATCTTGAAGACGAAATCTCTTCATCCAAACAGACCATTAGTAGACATCAAAATGAAATTCTTTAGTTACAAAACAGTTCGATAAGACTTAGTTCTAAAAGTGTTGTTGAAAGACCCGTTTTTAAAGATATTACTTCTACAAGTAGAAATTATTCTGACAGAATAGAAAGATTTATTGAATTAACGGATTCTAGATCTGTAGGGCAAGATAAAACTTTATATGAATTAGAACAAAAAATTAGTGATTGTGCCAGCGTTTTTCGAGATTCTATAAAGAAATCAGTCGTACAGGAAATAATCGATTTTTCTCAAGTTCTAAGTTACTATCACAACGAGAATGGACATCTTCTTAAGCGTGACCCTAAATATGAATCATCCATTAAAAATTCAACATTTCTTAAACATAATTATCCTACAATTTCTTTTGATTATGCAATTTTTGAAAAAGAAGTCCTTTTTTACCCAACTTTACAGTTTGGTGTGATAGACACTATATATATTTTAAACAGATCTTTCAGATACTTTCCACCCAAATTCAAACAGACCATTGATCAGTTAAAAGATCATCCTTTAATGATCCAATTCATTTTCAGACCACCTCTTGTAAATAATGGTATAGTAATACTAGTTTATCATTATATTATGATATATAAAGGAGCCAAAAAATTTATACCATCTTCAAAGATAAATACCAAAATAAGAACTAGACAGATTGATTATGAAAGACAGATTTTAGAGACAGTAGCAATGATAGAAATTCAAAATAGTGAGTCCAAACTTGTAACACAATGGAATAATGTAGTTGTCTTCTATCAAAAACATCTTGCTGTAAAAATTAAAACAGGAAGAGTTCTAGCCTTCAACTTTTAGCAACAAGAATTGTATTCGATGGCTTTTCAAGAAACAAATGATGAATTATCAGAAAACCAATCGAACACAGAGGAAGAAGAATACATATCAGATTGCAAAACCAATTAAATAAATGCAAATCTAGAAGAAGCCTATATAGAGATGATGGTCAACTAACACAATAATTCTAAAAGTAGAAAATACCTAAAGACAAAGGAATTATCATAATTGAAAGACGCAAAGACAAATGAAGGACCATTATTAAAAGACAAGGACAATCATCGATGCAAGGAAAGTTAAAAAGGAAGAGCGTAAAAATGAAGGAATTCATTGGGATCATACACCTGTAAAGATGTACAATATACCTTTAATTACATGCTTTATTTTTGAAGTTGATGTGATGTACCAGCATCTACTTCTCCATAAAAGCCAAATGCTTTTCACATTGAAACACACACGCAAAAATACGCAAAAGAAAAACACAAGAGCACTTTTCAACACCTCTCTTAAATAATTGTAAATTCAAAGATTTTGTTGTAAATTCAAAGACTTCAAATTAAAGTAAGTTCTTTCATACTTTCTTACTCTTTGTATTAATTTTTCGAGCAATGCCTAAAAGAGGAAACACCAAGGAAGCAATCAATTTATTCAGAAACAAGATTATAATATTTTCTTTTCAAGTCTAATTTTAACGTTCTTAGCCTTTTTATTCTAGATTTCATGGTCAAAAGATAAAGTAATTCCTAGAGTTAAATTGGCTGTTTTTATCCCGATTGAAGGAGTCTGTTTTAGCCATTTTAAACATGATAATTTTTTTCTTTTTACTATAGTCTTAAACCTTTCTTAGAAGGTCAAGAAAAAGATTAAGAGAGAGTTAAAAAAAACTTACGTCCTTTTGAAGAAATTAGTTTGCTGAATAGTAAAATACTCTGATGCCATTAGAAAAATATTGTTTCAAGTCTTTATATTATGGACCATGTTACAAGTATATAATCATTTACATAATACATTACATAATTGACATGTGGCGTGCATCCATCGGTAGTTTACAATTTTTGACTTTTCCACACTTCATATCAACGGTCGAATTTCTTCCACGTGGGCTTATTTAATCCATTATGTACATATAGATTTATCCTTATATTATATGCCTTTAGATAAATATACTCTGATTTGTTTTTCATTAGAAAGTTTTAACGAGTTTATTAATATTTGTTTAGAAAATCGAGAAATCAGTAGATTAATTATTATAGAAAGTCATATATTATCTGCATTATATTGAAATAGATGTGATTTCTCTTTACAGATCAAGAGACAAATAACTGGACATTCTATCTCTCAATGTCGAAGTTTATTGATACGAGATCATGAAGATTGTAAGAAAAGACATACACAGATAAAAGTTGAAAGATAAAACAAAAATAATAGCAAAATAATAAAAAGAAAGACATATTTTTTCTTAGAAAGTTCGGTCTCTTATTTGGTATCAGAGCAGTATTTTAGTCTAGAACATTTAGTTTATGAAAAGAATAGATTATTTAAATTTAGAACTTCTAGGAAATTTTAAACGAAAAGATAGTTTAGATACAAATTCTTTATTTGTAACTTCGATAAAAAATGTAGACATATTTTACATTCCGAACATAGACAATTAAATAGTATTGTAGATTTACTTATAAATCTATGAGAAAACTTAGAAAGAAGCAATTAAAATAAAAAGATAGAAACTTTATTAGAAAATATAAGTAAAAATATAAAAACTTTAGAGACTAATCTAGAATATATTAAAAGGAAAATCTCATAAAAAAAGTGAAGTAGACCCCAACGTAGAAAAATTAGAAACTAGAATTAAAACATCGGAGAAAGAAAGAACAAAAAATACTAGAGAAAATTTAGACAATTTAATAAATAAGTTGGAAAAGTTCTAGGAAAAGTCAAAGAACCTAGTAGATTTAAAAAGATTAAGTGAATTTATACGTAATGGATAAAAGAAAGCAAATCGTAGAAAGTAGTAGTAGACTAATAGGTAATCATTTGCAATGAACACTAAGTAGAATAATGGAATCCGAAACAAGACTATAATCTTTGATAGATATAGAAGAACGGTTAGAAACTTTCGGACAAAATAAATTAAAATTAGTAAAAGCCTTAGACATATATAAAAAAGGAAATATATTTAGTAAATCTTTAATATACCAACATTATGCTGAAAGATATATCTCTTGTACACATGAAGATCAATCAATATGTTTTGACTTAATAGAAAATGAATCTTCAACAAACTCATTTACGATTAATAATAGTAGGAGTAAAATGACTTTATAGAGAAAATTCAGGAACCAAGTATTAATATGTTTATATGACAGCAGATTCACAGACATAGAACAATGGTTACTGGGAAACATAGAATTAGGCATGAATAATAAAGGCAGAATAGTATACTTTACACCAGTTTATGTAGTTAAGATTAAAAGTTTTCATACAGACATTAAAATAGGAATAAAAAATAAAAAGCAAAGGATATCAAATGAAAAGAGATGAAGATAATTTGTTAATTTGCATAGGATTTTTAGGAAGACTTAGTAAAAATAGTACTACTAATTATAGATTAGAAAATAATCAAATAATGATTTTACTAGGACAAAAAGTTAAGCTATCCCAGCAAAGAAATTTTCCAGAGAGACAAATGTAGGATTAGGTTGGAATCTAGGAAACTTCTTAGAAAGATCTATATTAGAACCAGAAAATAATATTATGTACAAAAATAACAATGGAACTTTAAGTGTTAGATTCAAAAATTATAACTATCAAGCAGAACAGACAAAGTATAATGAAGAAGAAAATGAAAAACAACTTACATATTTTGAAATAGAAGATTATGAGAGCGAAGATGAAATCAATGCATTAGATGAAAGAGAGAAAGATGAAAGTGAAACGAAGAAAAAGAATTCGAATATATAGATACGAAATACTGTAGAAATCTTAGAAAATCTAGAGAAATAGAAATTCGAATGTTATTGGAAAAAGTCCAGCAAAGTATAAAAACTAAGATGGAAGAAAGCACTGAAGGTAATAAAAGAAGTAAGATGTAAACTGATGAACAATTTGAAAAAAGAAAATAACTGATGAATACGAAATACGATATAGGAGGAAAGTATCATTTCCCCTTGTAAATTTATATGAGTGGAAAGACAAAAAAATATAAAAGTCTAGGAAGAATACAATCAGAAGAAGGATGAAATTTACCATAGCAAGTGATAGAAGATTAGTTTTTGAATTAAATAATTGTAAACCGCAAGACAGACCTAGTACTATAACCAAATGAGAAAATTTTGGAATTAGAGCGTATAATAGTATTCCTACTAATATAAAAGAGCCAATCCGCTGAGCGCTATTCATTTGTGAATCATTTTCCATTCTCATTTTATCCCACACCAATTAATTTTTTTCCCATTTTATCCCCTATTAATTACTGTTCATTTGTGAAACATTTTTCATCCTCATTTTATCAAAACGAAAGGGTAATATAGACTTCTTCCTTACCCACAATTGTTGACTAAAATAGAAAAGAAGAAAAAAAAAATTAAACAATTGTTGAATGAAGAATGTCGCAAAAAAAAATTAAAAAAAATTGTCCGAACTGTGAAGAGCATCAGCTCCGCACCGGACACCACGGAGCAAATGCCCCGTGGTGTGCCGAGCATCAGCTCCGCATTGTGTGCGGAGCTGATCAACTCCGCACAATGCGGAGTTGATGTTTTTTTTTTTAATTACAGTGCAAACAGTAATTAATATACGATAAATTTCTATAAATAATATTAACCAAATTTACAAACTTATTTTTAAATTTAAGTGATACCACTTGCATACATTTTACACAAATTGAATACAATTTCACATATTAATGATTTAATTAAAAAATATTAATAAAAATTATAAAACCTCACAATCGTTTACAAATCAGATTTCCTTTCGCCCCCGAGCCCGCACGAGGGGCGCCGCCCCTGCGACTTGACCAAGCAAGTTGATATCAGTCGGGAGCATTGCCCCCGAACACCCACGAAGGGCGTTGCCCCCTCGACCCCCGTGGCCCATTTTTCTTCTCCTCTTTTAAGAGAATAAATTTTCAAAGAATGTCATTTTTCCTTTACCAAAACAAAACCAAGGCAAGCAGTTAGAATTCAGTTTCTAATATTGTGTTAGTACCTTTGATTGAATGTATGCGAAAAATGGCATTAGGTTTCATAAAGTATGACAATTTCTTATCATTTACAAGCAGTGTTCCAAAATGCGTAATGCGTAGCGAAGCGTCGAGGCCGAGAATCAAGAATCACAAGTTTAGGCGTGTCAATGCGAAGAATAAGCGTCATAATGCGTTTTGTATTTTTAAGGCATTAAATATATTTTTATATAAAAAAAATAGATTTTTTAATATATAAAAAACAAACAGATTTAAAAAAAAAAAAAAAGGGATTAGAGGGATTAATGCTCGCCTAATGCGCGCCTAGTCGCGCCTAGTCGCGCATTAGGCGCGCCTTTTAGTTGGAAAACGCATTTTTCCCGCATTTTCCGAATTCGACGCGTTTTGGTCGCGCGTCGTGCCTAGGCGGCGCATTTTCGCGTTTTTTAGAACAATGTTTACAAGAAATTCAGCTTATCATGATGACCGAAAAATTCCACAAAAACCAATGTAAATGACAAGATTTTTTAAAACTCTCCGAATTGTTTGGAAAGTTTGTCACAAAACATGAAAGTGCAAAATACGTTTAATTTGAAAAATTTTGACGATCTTTTTTCATAATGTTTTATTCAGAGTAAAAAATGAATCTCGTGGAAACAAAAAAATAAATAAATAATAAAAAAATGGGGATTTCTTTGACCCTTGATTTTAGTGAAATTGAATTAGTTTAGTGAAAACTAATCCTAATTTGCAGCTTCTGTTTTGTCAAATTCATTTATGTATCTCATTTATTATTTATTGAGTTAATTTGGATTGCCCTCGACCCCCGTGACCTGACCGGTCAGGTCGATCCCCGTTTGTGGCGTAGCCCCCGAACCCCCACGAGGGGTGCTGCCCATTCGACCCACCTCTACCCTTTTTTTCGAATCTACTCTTTTGCCTCTAAATATCTAATTTCTTCTGTAGATATACTTATTAATATTGACTTCACATACTTATCCTAAAAAGGAGAGCCAAAAATGGAAAAACCAACATCTTGTATGCAGACTACCCCATAAACATCAAATTCAAATTTCCTACGTCAATTCTCCATCGGCTTCCAAGATTTTTTGTACAAAAAAATATCTTTGTTGAGCTTACAGAAGACCTACTGACTGCCAGGATTTTGAGCTCCCATTAGACGAACAAATAGATGCAGCAGATGATGATTATAATGATGAAGAATTATTATTTCCATACTTCTTTGAATGTATATTTGCTCTTTGTTTTAGTTTTTACATAACAATTTCGAAATTTCGAAAGATAAATTCTCTATGAATCTCGTTTAAGTTTTTAAAAAAATTTTCGCACTCTTTGAATGTTTTATAACTGTATTCTACGGGTGAAATCATATGTAAAATTATTTTGTCCAATTAAGCTCATTTTGCTAACCTTGTTTATATCTCCATTTAATCCTTCATATTCAAAGTTAATATTACTTTTAAAATAACAAAGTTCGTGCATTGCACGGTCATAGCTAGTATCTATACAAATGGTTATTGAAGAAATGTGAGCTTATTTATAAACTTACTTGGGAAAATCAACGTGGATATACACGTTACAGCTAAAAGTCTAAAATCAGATGAAATTAGACTAAGAATGGCCGGAGGAGACAACCTTAGAAATTTTACAAGCTTTATTAGAGAAATAATTATAGAATCTGGCCCTAGTAGGGATAGCACTTATGAACAAAATAGAGCATTAGAAGAATTAGAAAAGTTAAGTATTAGTAATATGAAGTACATACAACCATTTTTGCTAGATTTTGAAAGATTGGTAAGCACAAGGGGATTAACATTATATATAACTATACTTGAAAGGTTATATAGAAAGATAACACTGTCTTGAAATGATAAAATTAAAAGGGATGTAGAATCAAGACCACTAAGAGATGTGACTATTAGTGCCACCATAAAACTTATAATTGATAAATTAAAAAAATAATATATAGAAGAAGCAGCAGGAAAACAAATAAAGAAATTAAATTATTCTTTTTGTTTAGATTTACAAACATACGATTGTAGAAAGAGGAAATATTTACATAAGACATAAAAAACATAAAAGTCAATATCAAGAAAGAAAAACATATAATAGTAGACCAAGTCGGACATATTATAAAAATAAAATACCTAAGTATAATAAGTATGTTAAAATTTTGAAAAATAAAAAGGATTGTAAATGTATATTTGTAGAGACCGTAGACATTTCACTAACAAAAGTCCCAATAAAAAAAAAATATGGAGAATATGGCTAGATTCACGATAATTAAAGAAATACAGTGTAACATTATAGAACTATATGATGGAGAAATGATCCTCTCACAAAATGTAGTTGTAACTAGTGTATTAGCAATATTCTATAAATAATCAATACACTTGGAAAATAATCGTCATTTTTACATAGTCTAAAACTTCAATCATTTGGTATCTTTAGACAAACAGTTTGTAACAATTTGCAGCTCAAAAAATAAACTTATGCTTATTAATATCATAATTCTTGTCATACTTAATTTTTTAAAGCTTATCTGCTTATGACATCAACACTTCAAAAAATTATTATATGTAGTTTACAATTTTTTTTTTTTTTAAAGAGCTTAATTAACTATAAATAATAAATAATAAACTCCAAAAGATTGTTGGCACAGTATTTTATCTCATCATTAACATTTTGATCAAAGTGCTTCTTTGTATGGATAATACATAAAATGTAGGTTCAACTTTTACTTGAACAACAATTTTTTTCGAAGTAATCTCGACGATTTTATAATCCAGCTTCTCTCTATGATCCTAATTTTTTTTATTTTTTTTTTGATAAACAATGATCCTAAAAATTAAATGAGTGTTTTCAAGTTACTAATAGTAACACCAATAGACATATAATCATTTTATAACATTTTTCCCATTGTATTAATAACAAAACAATATATTGTATCAGATAATCAAGCCAAACAAGAACTCAAAAATTATAATTCTAGAAGATACATTTTTAGTGTTTCTAACTGCCTTCATGTATTCACGTGTTTCCACAAAGTGTGAGAATGTAAAAGTATTTTTTGAGAAATTTTCTTTATTGTTAATAATTATAATATATAATAATTTTTTTGGGTGCCCTCAGCAAGGTTTGGCCTTAGGTGATCGCTTATCCCGTCTATAGTCAGGATTGGCACTGATGTGAGTTGGGCTTGTGAACGAACTTTATTGTATTGCTACAATCAAATCCAATGCATGAAATGTTAAGCTATATTGCAGCTGAAAAATTGAGGCCCTCAGAAATTGCAATACTCTTATTGATGTAAGTTGTACATTCCTTAGCTGATTTTTCCGAAGTGGCAATAATAACTCCCTCATCATTTATATAAATAACGCCAATTCCATAGGGAAAATGCACTTATACAGTCATTAAGAACTGTAAATTGTACACCACTCTCACATGAATGTGGAGCACACTAATTAATTAATTAGTGGGCCTCACATTCACGTGAGAGGGTTGTACAATTTACAGTCCTTATTGACTGTAAATGTAGCAGATCTCAATTCCATATCTCCTGTATCCCTCGTTGATGGTGTGAGGGACATTTCAGTTTAAGAATAAAAGCCATTTTTATAAAGTTGCCCTCATTTTTAAAAGGGAAAATTGCAACGGAGGTCCCAAATATTTCATTTTGCTGAATATTGCATTAGGCTTCATTTTTTAGGCCGCAATGTCAAACGTTTCAATTTAACGGCAGCCAGAGAGTCCAAATGACAAATTCTGTCTACAACGCCGTTAGTCAACATATATAAATTGGTGAGTTAAATAGGCGAAATTGTATATTTACAATTTCTATAATTAAATGAATTTATATCTCAAACTTTTTGAAAGAATTCTTATTATCAACCTTCTATAATTAACGTATCTTGTCAATGATGACTGCTCTCGTCAAAAATCCTTTAAAATGGCATAAAATGACATATTTGTCCCTTATATATTTTAAATAAATAAATACAAAAGTTCGACAAAATAGTTGTCACTCATTTCAAATAACGCTAACAGAATATTAACTGAAACTACCATCTTGACTCATTGAATGGTGAGAATAAAACGAAAAGAAGCTGACAAAGTATAAAATGTAAAAATAAACGAAGGTTGTGACCTTTATTTCATTTAAATGAACAAAAATGCACTTATCTAATTGCTGGCCAGAGGTCATTTAGTTAAGATAAATGAATTTTAAAAATTTACGAATTCGATTTTAGAGTTGAGTACCTCAATTCTTCTTTAGAAATTTCCTCTTCAATCATCTATTTTGAAATTCTAGACGAGCTTTCTTCAGCACGTTTTTATCAGAAAAATAATTTAAGAATGATCGATCCATCTCATAAATAGTGAAATTGTTCATTTGACCCTTGTATAATGGTTTTTGTACATAATGAGTTATATAATAATTTACATATAGAAGTATAAAAAAGAGAATGATTTTTTTTATTTGGTTGAAAAAATTCTGATCCAATTATATCTCACTTACGTAGATGTATATACATTATGGCATTGTATGGGAGGGATTAAAATCAGATTAAAATTGAAAATATAGCCGTTATTGTTGACTTTTATTAGACGAGTGAGACCCAATAACGTCATATTTTCAATTTTAATTGACTTTTAATCCCTCACGAACGGGACCTATATACATATTGACCCTTAAAAATTATGGAAACTGTTCACTTGACCAAATCGAAAAGATTTGTTAAATTAATTAATTTATTATTAGAAATTAGGGGTGAAAAATATCTATTTAGAGTTGGTAAGCAGTCAATTATCATAAAATGTCAGCGACAATATATAAAGGCAGCAGATTCTTCGAGAACAAGAAAAGTGGGGTTGTACACAAAACAAAAAGGTCAAAAAATCGCATAAAAATAAGAAAATATCACTCTAGTCTCTTTATACTCTGCCACTCCCTTCTACTTTTAGGGTTTCCGGTGAATGAAAAAAGGGGCTAAAATTGGACATGGCGCCGACTCGTTCTTGATTTTCTCTCGCACGGCACCCCAGTAACATTCATTTACACATAGATATTGGTACTGGAATTTGAAATTTCATTATTTGAATTGTTTGATTCCTTCTTTTTATTTTTATTTTCAATTATTTTATGAAATAGAACCTTTCCAATGTCGTTTAAATGTTTCGATTTCATTTCCATGAGCTTTTTTTTAATATGCAATTCGATCTTAATTATTAAAGTACTGGAAAAAAGCAGAGCCAAATTCCGAAGTAACATGAAACGCCATCTTTAAGTTCCTTTAAAAAAAAAAAGGTGGTTTACAGGGTCTCTCCTGTTTAATTTTACGGGAATACTGGCTTAGAATTTTTTACATTTAATTTTAGGGGCCTATTCTGGATGAATCATCCTCTGGCAGTATTAGAATTATTTTAGTGATTTTAACAATGAGGAAGTGTTTTCCCCTTGAATCATTCATTGTTTCGAATAGGGGTTGGGTTATGCCTTATATTGAAGTTGGGACCATATTTCATTTCTCGTGCTCAATTTGTTTAGTATATCTGTTGACTGGTGTGTTTCGCCGCATGGAATTTCCATGTTGTTGATGGTTCATTTCATATATTTATAAGCTTGATATAAGAATAGCAGGCTTGTTTGGGATCTCATTCCAGGATGCATCGCTTGGTGTGTGTGGAGAGAAAGAAATGGCAGATGCTTTGAAGACCAAATACGGACGACAGAGCAATTTAGAGAATTGTTTTACTTGACTTTGTATAGTTGGTTTAAGGCTGCAACCGTTAGTCCGATAGAAGGGTTGCCGAATTTCTTATCGTTTCTATCTTGTTTAACATGATAATGCACTCCTTGTGTATTATCTTTTATTTTTGATTTATAAAATTTACGTGATTACCTATCAAAAAAAATATTTATAAGCTTGATATGTGAAATTGTACGCATTAAAGGTAACATGTCGTTGGGATATGTTGTAGATAAGCTACAAGAGATTTCGAGCTTTTGGCGCTTGTCATTTTAATCTTTAAGGTCAATGTATGAGTCACTCAAGGTCGAAAGAGTTTATAATTCATGGAACCACGGAGGTTTTCTAGTTGCCATATTATAATGAAGTTTTGATTTACCAGTAATTCAGTTTATAAGAATTATTAGCCCTAACTGCTTCAGAAGTCGTACAAAAAAGAGAGATACAGCGTATTTGATTTGAAAGACAACAATTGTATCCATTATTTTAGCTCCTCAAGGTTAACCAAGTATTCATTTCTGATTTCTTGCATGGTTTTTGGGGCTTTTGGGTCTCTTTGTGTTGTGAACCAGATTTTGAAGCAGATCTCTTTGTATTTTCAGATGTAACAACTGGGAACAATTTATTCATTGTACAAAGGTCTTGAGATTCGTGATAATGGGTGCTCCTAAGCAAAAGTGGACATCTGAAGAAGAAGCTGCTCTTAAAGCTGGCATTGCCAAGTATGGAGTAGGAAAATGGAGTACCATACTCAAAGATTCAGAATTCAGCATAGTTTTGCGATCACGTTCAAATGTGGATCTTAAGGTATGGCGAATAAGGCTTTATCAATTTTGCTACTTTGATTTTGAAGGAAAATCAGTTTTAGTTGGAGTATTCATATTTGATTAAGTGATAATTTATGTATTGTGAAATGACACTGATGTTGTTATTTGGATACGTACATTTTTGCTCCTGTCAGTACTTTATTGTTTTACTGTTTAAAACAGGATAAATGGAGAAATTTGAATTGCATGGCAACTGGTTTGGGGTCTCGGCATAGGGCAAAGGTTTCATATAAAAGCAATCAAGTGACTCCCAAGATTGCTAAAGACACCATTGTTCCTAGTGCAGCAGTTGAGAATGGTTCAGAAGTGCTTGATGTGATGCCTCTTTCCTCATCTATTGAAACACCACCAGATGATGGTTCCCAAAAACAAATTTCAAGGTTGAATGGCTTCATTTGATGTCCCTTTTATATCCTTATTAACTCTGTTGGCCGAATTGAATTAACTGCAGGCCTCTTCTACCTTTTAAAGTTTAGTACCTACAAGAACAGTTGATACCACGGATTAATCACGGAGGAACTTGTCGATCAATGCCAATTAGTTGTGGTGAACTGCTGAAAGAACTGTAAATGTTACTGTTATTGTGACATATATTGGACTAATAACATGTGCAAGCCATTTACAGCATGTTTGGTTAGAGTTTATAAATAATTTTAAATTATAAATAGATAGAAAAAAGTTGTGGATAAGTGGGTAATACTTGCGAGTCCCTTGAAATGTGTGAATAAAAAGTGATACAGTGTTTATAAACATGAGACAAACATAGGCTAAGTGTTTTGGCTTGGTTTGAAGAAAGATAGATATACAGCTCCTCTTTCCCGGACTAGGCATTCTGGTGGGAGAGGCACTGGAGCGTTGTTTGTTTTGTCATTATAATATGCACTCAAGATTTAGCAGTGGGACATGGTTACTGTCTGTTTATCAATCACTATGACTGGAGTTCGACCTAGCTTGTGTTAAAAAATGATTTCTGATCTGGGTACGAAATTTTATGAAATGCATATCATTGTAATGTATAACCTTATGAAATGCGTATCATCATAATATATAACCTTTTAGCTTGGAATGAAATGTCTCTATCAATGATTGAATACTGGAAATAATACCATTTGTTCTACATGTTTGTTGATGGGTATTTTGGCAATCACTTTCATGAATGTAGGCTTGATGATCTTATATTGGAGGCCATAAGTAAGCTGAAGGAACCTCGTGGATCTAGTCGGCATGCAATTGCACAGTACATAGAGGTGATTTCTACTTACCATAATAAATAGTGAGACTAAATGTAGAATAATTGCCTTCGGGTTGAAGCGGCAGACAATGATGTCACTGTATTAGCTAGATTTTCCAGTCAATTGATAATCTTGCTTTGTATAACATTTTTATGTTAAGCATCTCTTAAAACACCGTGTATGCTTAATTAGAAACCGGTGGATATTCATGCCAAATTCAGAGTTATCTTCTCTGTGTTTTCTTTCATTTGTTGTCAGCTTAGCTTTCTGAACTTCTGACATTACTTTTCATTTGGTAGGAGCAACACTCAGTACCTCAAGACTTCGAAAAGATGTTAGCTACAAATTTGAAGCTTTTGACAGACAATGGACGATTAATTAAGGTACTCCAGTGGTAATATCCGTTTTTGGTTTACCACATGCATATTGTCAGAACCAAAAGGCTGTTAAATTATTTTTCTACCCCTTTGATAAGATTCTTGAAACATAAACATGCTTTGATTATACATTCCTTCTTTTGCTAGCCTGGGTTGGGGAAAAATCTGGCGCTATACATGATATTGGGTTGTCTCAGATACCCAGGTGCCATGATGATCATCAGCTCCCTGCTACTTAGCATTTAATAATTGAGGGGCTTCTTACTTCTATATTCTTGAGTTGAATTTCCACCATGATTCTTTGCGTGTTGTGTGATTGTTGTGCGCACTCTTGAATGCATACCTTTACAGTCTAAGCTCAGCTGCATGTGTACGGCTTTAATAATTTTATTGTTGATGAATGATTATTGAAAAATGAAGCAACAATTTGATGCTGTAACACTGACTCTGGACCCTGGAGTAAAGAGAGCTAAAGATTTTTTTAAAGCTTGTATTTGCATTAAAATTTTGAATACAATATCAATTCGAGTTACTGCCTTGCTTAGTTGCTAGTTATTTCCTATATCAAGCTATGGGTGTGCCATTGAGGACACTATTGTCGGCATTAAAACAACAAAATGATAAATTCCTGGATCTGTTGCCTAGAGTTTCAGTTGATAATTAATATCCTACATCTGGATGCACCCCCCCCCCCCCCCCACCAAAACTCAAAACTCATGTACAAGTACTCAGATATACCCGGGCTAAACAAGAACAAAAGATATACAAACAATAAAATCTAAGGATCTAATGCTAGAGACTCAAAATGAATCAAAACATAAGGATACAAAGAAAACATGACTTTTTATACGTGTCTTGATATGTCTTGCTATGTTATCAACGTGTGGTCTAAGATTTTCAAAGATCTTCCTATTTCACTTGATCCAAATGTAGTAAACGGTGCAAGCAAGCTCAATTCTCTTGGCTTTGCTTTGCCAAGATGTCCCCCGGGCTTCTTTTTTAATCCTCTTCAAAGCGCTAGCTAGTGTAGACTCATTCCCAGCCATTTTCGGATCTGCCCCCATGTTTCCTTGCTGAACGGGCAGTCAAGAAACAGGTGCTGGCCAGATTCTTCGTTAAGTCCACAGAAAACACAGCTTCGATCTATCTCCAAATGTTGTAATTTATCCTTGTTAAGTAGCCTAGACTGGGCACTTAGCCAGCCAAAGTATAAATGAGTGTTTCGGTGTGATACATGGCTTCCAAGCATCTGCTGCCCAACTTTGTTGGATCCCTTCAGCCTGAAATACTCATATGACTTTACATAATCAGTCTGCCCTTGGTACTCTAGTCCGCCGGTCGCTGAATGGCAGCCTGCACATTGCCCTCTTTTTGGACAAAACAATCCCCAAATTGTCAACAACTTCTTTATCAATGGAGAGTCATCCTTTTTAGGCATCTACTCCCAAATGGTTCCATCTCTCGAGTATACATGATTGACCCAACATACCCAAAGAGTGTCTTTCTTGTCTTGGGTATTCCAAAGTGCCTTGGTTAGTAATGCATTATTCCAACGCTTTATGTCTCGAAATCCCAATCCCCCCTCACTTTTGGGGAAGCAAACATCCTTCCAAGTTACTAGCGGTCTTTTGGATTTCGAAAGAAAATTCTTGCAAAGCCGAATAATTCTTGACGTCGCCATTGCTGGCATCAGAAAGTTGGATAACTAAAAGCATTCGACTCCTTGTGAGCCTGCCCTAACCAATTTGGCCATCCTGACATAGGACAATGAGGCGCATGTACACGTACTAATGTATGCCGCAATCTTGTCCAAGAACGGGGCATAGTGATTAACTCTCAACGTTTTTGCCGCGAGTGGAATCCCAAGTGTCTAAACGGCATTGTCCCATTGGGCATGCCTACAACCTCCTGGATTTCATCCAAATCTGCCCCATGAATACCAGCCGTGTAAAGGTTTGATTTGTTCAAGTTCACTCTCAATTCGAAGCAATTACTGAAATTGGATAAGTATTGCATCAATATGCGCACCGATATAGCATCACCTCTAGCAAATATCATCAAATCATCTGCAAATGCCAAATGCGTGATTTTCAAAAGCCCACATTTTGGATGGTAATTAAAATCACTATTGGTAGTTGCCGCTTTCAATGATCTTGATAGATATTCAAGACAAATCACGAATAGAAATGGCGATAGGGGGTCTCCTTGCCTTAATCCTCTTTTACCCTTAATGAATCCATGCAAGCAACCATTAAGTGCAATAGAGTATGAAGGGGAAGATATGCATACCATCACTCACCAAATGAATCTCGTTGGAAATCCCATTCCCTCCAAAACCGATTTCAAGAAGCTCCATTCAATTGAGTCATACGTCTTCCAAAGATCAATTAAGTATGCATCTCGGTGAAACTTTCTTCATACAATATTTGCTTCAATAATTCTTGAGCAAGGTGGACATTTTCAATCAAACTCATACCCTTCACAATTGCGGCCTGCGATCGATCGATAATAGTCCCAATACCAGTGCCAATCTATTGGAGAGGACCTTAATAATAACCTTATAAGTGACATTGCAACTTGAGATAGGTCTATAATCACCAACAGTAGATGTGTGACTGCCTTTGGGAATTAAGGCAATGACGTTGTGATTAATTTCTTCGAGCAACGAGCTAGACTCAAAAAATTCAGCTATAGCCTCCAGAAAATCACCCCCAACTGCACTTCATTCTTTCTTGAAGAAACATGACGTGTATCCGTCCGGACCCAGTGATTTATCCTCTCCGATATCAAACAAGGCAGCCTTTATTTCTTGTACGGTAAGATTCATGCCGAGAGCATTTGCATGCTCCAGTGAGAGTAGTGGCCCCTCCTCGAAAATTTTAGGATCAATGGATTGTTTTGTCAAGTTATTGGAAAGCTTACGTGGATAATTGTGTTCATCTCTCTGGTTAACTTGAAATTTTCAGTTCAGCTAGTGAGAAGGAATTCAACTGACTTGTCGAATGGATTGAACTGCTGAAAAAGATATAATGTTTTCCTTGTGCTGCTGTGATGTCTTCCTGCAATAGCACAAAACTTGGCTTTTTGCTGCACGTGTTTGGCAGATTTTCATATGAAGTTATAATTGTAGTGTTTGCATTGACAGGTGAAGCATCAGTACAGGATTGCGCCAAGTTCAATGTCTTCTGATGCAGGGAAAGTTGCTTCCATGTATCTTCCAGATGGAACAAAGAATAATCCTGCCAAAGTTATCAGAATTCTTACTAAAGCCCAAGTTGATGCTGAGCTTGAGCAGATGAAGAGCATGACTGCACAAGAGGCAGCTGCAGCTGCTGCACAAGCGGTCGCAGAGGCAGAAGCTGCAATTGCAGAAGCTGAGGCGGCAGCAAGGGAAGCAGAGGAGGCGGAAGCTGAGGCAGAAGCTGCTCAGTGTTTTGCCGAGGCTGCTATGAAGGCATTGAAATGCAATACCATCCGATGTTGGTAAAGTCAATCCTTTGAGTTTCGAGAATCTGCAGATGATACCTCTTACTGCACTAGTGCTTAACCATTACGTGCACGACTTTAGGATCTATTTTGCATCCAGTCCAGATTGCAGATGAGCAATTGCCCAGATCTCCGACCACCCCGTCTTCTGATAATGTTTCACTAGTTTTAGCCCTTTGCTTGATATTCCTTTTATCCTTTTCCTGTTATGTACCACTAACATTTCCTAGAAAATTTTCTTAGGCTTTTAGAGTTTGTAGATGGCCAATTTGGGAATTTCAACTGAGCAAATTTTGTCTGCATTTGCCAATTACCTTCTCATAATATCATTTTACATGTATGCAGAACTGCAGATGGCCACCACCTCTCATTGCATCTCTGGATCTTGACAGTGCGCTGGCTAATCGTTTGCAAGCAAGTCAAGTCTATACGATGTAGATATGGATATTTATGTAAATCTGGAATTTTGTCCATAGAACAGTTTCTGAATTTTATCGGTTTTAATTTTGAATTGAACTTAAAAGGAGAGTAGCTTGAAAACCATAAAGAAGAGTTAAACTGCATTATAAATGGTGCTAAATAATGGTTTTAAATTGTGGCTCGTGCTAAATATTTGGGTCCAATTTTCCCTCAAGGGCAGTTATGTTCTACCTCCTTTTTTAAAAGTTACTAGGTACAAGCTTGAAGGTTTTATTGATATATTGGTACCAGAAGTTGATTTTTTGCTTGTATACCACCAGCTGATGAAATGAGTTATGGATCAATGTGGCATGCTTTGAGTTCTGCCTTGGTATATTCTTTCTGGAGGTGTTGATTCCCGCTAATCTTGTACACCCGTGTCTTATTATCAGAGTTTTGAAAGGGTAAGGCGTGGTGAGACAGCTAGGTCAATTCTCAAATATTACGAGTTATGGCTTTACTTATACGTAAAATTTCATTTCTTATTTTTATTATTGTATTTTATTTATTCCAGGACCATTAAATAAATAAAATGATATATAGCAAACAACTACAACTAGAAATATTATATGTATCTAATAACTTTTACCCCTAGAATTTTTTCCAAGTTTTTGAAAACTGTAAGTCCATGACTTTTTTCCCCAAGAAATTAAGTAGGCCAATAATTGGAAAAAATAAAATGAAAAAACGTCTTGCCTTTTGGCGCCTGAAAACTGTCTAAGCTTGTGTAGGTCTATTAGACGGTCAAAAGAGGAGTTAACTGTCTTTTTCTTGTACGTTTTGAAAATGCATTGCATTTAGGTGATCTTTTTCATACCTTTTAGAACATTTCTTACCATTTCAAACATAGCCCCTCTTTGAGCTCCATTATTCCAAATTATAATGAGGAGAATGGTAATTTTCTGGAGAATGTGTCGTTAAAAAAAGGAAAAAGTTTTTATGTTTACGTGTAATATTTTTTTATTGGAGAACGTGTGGTTGATAAGAAGAGAGAAAAATGAATTTTAATTCATAATATCTATTTCTTGATTTTGTCAGTACCAAAATTCAAGACATAATTATATACAACTTGTTAGAAAGATACATTTCTCTTTTTCATTTCCTTCCAAGTCTCCAGTATTTCATGGGCAGAAGGGACGCCTTCATCTTGTAAATCATCGCTTTCATCAGATGAAATATCAGGATTGAAATCCAACGTATCAAACTCATTATCTGAGAATCCATATTCGTCATCATCAACCTCTCTTTGAACATTAAAAGATACTGTAGTACTAGATCCCAAATCACAGTCGAAGTTTTTAAGGAGTCCGGTCAGTCTAGCCGCCTCATCTCTTTCCCGACTGACGTCAAAAGACCCAGGCACCATCTCTTGACCTACTGTGTCGTTACTAGTGTGATCACTGCATGCCATGCTTACAGCGTCATCTTCAACCACTGGAAGAATCCTACTGGTGTTGAAACCAGAAGCTATCGATGACTCTTTTGCATCACATGATCCACAGAGAACTTGCAATGCTCTTGACAAATTTAAGACAGTCGATTCTTTAACTAAGTCACGACTCATAAGCGTGTCCAATAATTCTTTCAAATTATCCCGAGTAATTTTGTCTTCGTTTATCTCAAAGAACTCAATCCATTGTTGTTCTTCAACTATATATGGTGCATAAGCCGTTGTGTTGATAATTCTGACAGCTCTTTCGTAGTCCAGTTGAGCGGTGGCTTGACAGACCATTTCCATGAAGAATGACAACGGAGGTATTTCACCAGCTTCTAAAATCACGTCAAAAGCATGTTCCAGTAAATGCCACTGCATTGAAAAAAGAGACATACTAATTTTCAACTTTCAACTTAATTCGAACAACTAATAACAACACAGAAATATGGAGAAATCAGTTTTAGTAAAAGGGTGAATCTGAGGGATTTTACCTTTCCTGCTCGGGATGCTTCCACTAATAGAGTAGCATGTTTACTACTGAAAAGTTGATAACCGGAAAGGATCATTTTCTTGTACACACTTTCAAAGTACTCCCACTGAAGCGCGCTAGCAGAAGCCTCAAGCATTGAACTGAAAGTATATGCATCTGGCTTTGGGGACGAATGATGACCATTTTCGTTAATTTCAGAACCTGAATCATGTTTCTTGGTCTCTTCAAATAATTCTTTAGCTTTAAGAAACATGTCATTCTGACCATAAACTTTCAGCATGGCATTTATGATACCAATGTCTGGAGCCTCAAGGGTTCTGCAGTGCTCAAATATGGATACACAATCACGAACATGCCCACCGTTCATGGAAGATAATATCATGCCAGTGAAGGTTACCACCAAAGGTCTTGTCTGACGAAGCTTTCTAAGCTTCTCAATCTGCAGGTATGTTTCACAAGAATGGATTTTCCAGTCTACTATAGTAAAAGCCTCCAGATACAATACAGTTATACATACATGCAACTTAACTTAAAAAGTGGAGAAGTGAACAACAAAAACAGAGGAACATTCCACGAATGGCCCATTCCCCTTCCTTCTGAAGGAAAATAGAAGGCTAACTTTGTAGTTTTTACTATCACAAGTTAATGTCACTGTCCAAAAGTAGGTATTATAAGGTCTTGCAGTATCATTAAATACAAAAAAAAAATTTAGAAATATAAATGATTTCCTACTAGAAGTAATTTTAGTACTTCTTTAGTTTCATTTCGCTATGTTATTCAAAATTGCTTGAGTTGGAAATGCTTTGATTGATTGTTCACGATTATGATTGCTACAACAAACATGCCTCCCGGTGAACTGATGGTACCCCAAATCGACACAGGTGACCATGTCGAAGGAACTCGGCAAAATGACCCCGTAACTTCGGGAGAAGGGGTGCTCTCCTATCTTTTGATTAGGAAAGCGGCACATACCAGGGGGTAGCGACTGTTTATTAAAAACACAGGACTCTGCTAAGTGGTAACACGATGTATAGAGTCTGACACCTGCCCGGTGCTGGAAGGTCGACAGTAAAATTAAAGCAGCCGTTAACTTGCATTGTTGAATAAAACATTTGAATGTTCTCTCAATATTGAAATGTTGGTTATCCATGCCCCAACGAATTCAAGTCAACTCAAACAGAGAAATGTAGTGAAAGCAACTTTTACCCTTCTCAAATAAATCCCTGACTTTTTCTGTGATCTATATAGCAATATAACTGATTTCACCTCGACTAATATATATCCCTACTGTATGGACTGATTACAAGGATAATATCAGGCCATTTGGTTCCTAGTCAACTATGTTTTCAGTCAAACTAACACCCATTCACGTTTTGCTTTAGTATTGGAATCCAAGTCGATATGTACAGTCTAAATGATAAATCCAAAGACAAGTATATAATGCTAACCTCCAAAATAGCTTCTTGCCACCTCCCATAGTAGCAAAGGCAGCAAGCGAGCTCATAGTATACACTTGCTGTTCCAACTACTCCCCTTCGTTCCATATCCCTGACTGCTCTAACAGCTTCATCGACTTCACCTTCTTCCCAGAAGGCTTTGACAAGAACTAGGAAGATGCAGATAACAGAGTTAGCAACCACAACATAGCACTTGTTAGACAGGGCTGAGATGGAAATAGGAGTACCTCTGTATGTTATGGCTTTAAGAGCTTCCCCACTTCTTTTCATTTTCCCGTAAAATTCATGGACAAGGTCATACTTTCCAGATTGCAGCATTACCTTTCAAAAGCACCTCTAGAAAGGCTCAGATGCAAATATGCTTACAGTAAAAAAAAAAAAAAAACTAATCACAGCATTCCATTTAAAACCTTGATATAGTCAGTCAATTAATGAAAAGAGTCAAAAGAAAGAAAATAGAGAAAATAAAACATGAATTGGGTTTCATTATAATCTCCTTATAATTTAAAGTCAAAGTCAAACATTAATTTTAAGGACACATTCACAACTACTACCCACTTATTATCCACGCATTTCGTGGGACCTATTACTCTACATAATTTTTCCCAAAAAAGCTCTAAACTATGCACATCAGTATTTAATAAACACCAATCTATCCCTGTGAAAATCGCTATGATAATTTTATAATCGGCAGAATTTAGTCTTCACTAAGACATCACTGGCGTCAAATCCACATTAAACTGATTTGCTACATATTCTTCGTACATGAACTTATTACGCCATTTGATTTTCATAAAAAGTTACCTCCATTGCAAGCCCATATGTTGCTCCATTAGGTCTAAGACCATTCTTTCTCAACTGTTCAAAAACCCAAGTCACTCCTTTCCATTGACAGGTAGGAACACATGCATTTAGAACCTAAAGAACCAATAAAACGTTATCAAGAAAATCAAAGTGACAAACAAAGTATGAGAAATCAAAGAAAACTGCAGAACTTTCTCACAGCATTAAATACAACAACATCCGGTTGAAGGACAGGATCCCAATTCTTGTATTTCACATTTTTTATCTTCTTTGGTTTTTCCTTCATGGATTCAATAACATTCACCAACTCCTTCAGAAAACCAGCTTGGCCCAGTGTGACAGCCAAACTATGATATGCAGCCATATCAGGATATATGTGTGCATCTCCCTACGCACGATTCAGGATTAAACTTTCATCCAATAATATATAAGGAGGGACCTTAACATTAAAAGCACAAAATCCTGACGTAATTATTACTCGCATCAAATTGAATACTTGAAGAGCTTCACTAGGCTTCCTTGCTTTCCCAAGTATTGCCAACAGTTTTGTGTATACAAACCTAAAATGAACAAACATATACATAAATACAATACAAAAAACTGGAGTTGGTACACATCATAGGCAGTGGCATCCAAGCAATTACCTTTAACAACAATTGACATATTTGATAAGATGGACTCGACCTTGTAATGAACATTATTATTGAAGAGGAAACATAACAAGCCCAGTACTACATACTAAACCTGCACGAATGTATTACCTGCTCTTGTAGCATCGGTGTTCCTTTGAACTGTACACCCACTCCACAACAGACAGAGCATGCCTCCATTGCCCTCTACTCCCAAGCCCTGCTACAATCTTTAACAGTTGCCCTTCAGTAAACTGCAGTTCAGATTGTCTCATCATCCTCGAAAACTTCCAATCCCTCACACTCAGCTCTGTTACACTTAATCTTCAACAACACAATTTAAAATACAATCAAAATTGCAGTAACAATTACAGAAATACAAAGAGCCCACACATACATGAACGATTAAGAATACCTATCCACAAGAAACTTAATAGTTTCAGCTTCGCCTCTCCGCTTCGGTGGGACCCACTTCTGCTCGTTCTCAAATCTTTCTTCTGCAAATTCAATATCGTTATCCAAGAGCCAAGAAAATTTATCCCTATCCTTCTCAATTATATCACTCAGGTCTCTCAAATGTTCAGGCCTCAACTTCTCTCCACTATATTCCGTGTTCTCACTTGCAAGCTCTCTCAATTGAAGCCTCTCCAGACTCTCCCAAGGCCTCCCCACCATTTTCTTGTCCCCAACTTTGATATTTTTTATAGCTTTGGTGAATCTTTTATATTCACACTTTATGGTTTGAAAATGGGAATCTTCTGAAATTGCCAGTTTTTGAGAATCTGTGAGGGGTGGCAGCTGTTTGGAGGTTTGTTTGGCGAGACGGCGGTTGGATTTTTGAAGCTCTTTTTTACGGAGATTGTGGAGGATTCTTGGGGTTGGTTGGATGCCATTTCTCAAGAGATTTTGTTTGATTTTCTGAAGGTTCAATTGGGGTGGCGGAGTGGGGAGGCTCGAAGGTCCAGTTGCGGCATCCATGGCAAAGAGAAACAGAGGTGGATTTTGAACTGTGAAGATATATATAAATAAATAAAGATAGCAAGAAGAAGAAGATATTCGAAGATAAGAAGTATGTTTTGTCATTAGAGAAATACATGATGGATTATATAATATGGATTTGTCCAGTGATATGTAAATTTTGATGTACATGTAATAAGAGTGTGTTTGGTAGGAATTTTCAGTGGAAGAATTGATTTTTGAATAGTGATATGATGGGAAATGTGTGGTTGAAAAAGAAGAAAAAAATATTGATGTGATGGAAAATATTATTTTATTGAAAAATATGTGGTTGAAAATGAGAATTGATTTACTGTAGAAAATGAAAATCTGTACCAAACATGCTCTAAATATAAAACTTATTAATGGAAATAAATGTTCCATGTATATTATAATTTACATAATGATTTATCGACAGATGATGTGACGAGATTTAATTGAATTAAAATCTCATTAATCAAATAACTCTTCCAATTATATTTTGATATCTCATCATTATGTAAAATATTTTGTAAATAGTTATGTATAAAGAAGCATTTTTCTAAATGGGACATGTTTGGTGTAGTTAAGACATATTTGTTGCTCAATGGATTGCTTTTATCACACACGAGCATATTAACTTCAATTGGTAAAAGTTACATGGGACATGTTTCGTGTAAATAATTTTTTGTACATAGGGGGTGGAGTGTGTGATGCCCATATGTACCAATTTTTATGTACACCAAGAATAATTCAAGTTACATTCCATTTCTTTCCGAGCCCGAGATTTGTAATACTTTATCCTGAAGTTGAACTCATTTTCGAGGTAGCACATGTTGAATCTTACTTCTCGAACAACTTGTATCCTTCATGCTCAATCAACAATTGATAGATTATTCAACGTTAGACAATCTTACATACACCACAAGATATGTATCTTATAACATTGATGATGCTCACGAGCTAAACTTAATCCAAACCACTAAACATCGATTACGAAAAGCGTGGGAAGGGACACTTTTCAGAATTGAATTAACACCTATTAGAGTGGAAAAAAAGGATACTATAAACAACTCAACACATAAAGGTCAATTGTAGTTAAACCTCAAAACAGATACAAGTTAATTTACAATACACAATCAACTTTGAGTGAAGCACAAAGTAGTAAATCAGCCATAATGATATCATCGACCATCAGGAAAATTGTCTCTTAAATACTTTTTTTGGAAACAAGTCAAAGAGTCCATAGACGTATCCTTAACTCTTCGATTTTGAATGCTTAACTAGCCAGTCAATGACCTGGTCGATGTTGGTCGAGTTCTTGCACGAGATCATAAAGCAGCAGACCTCTCTATCACTGATAGATTTTAAATCCCTACACAACACAATGCCATGTCTCATTACCAAATGAAGCCACAGAAACAAAAAGCTGTCACATGCATACACTAAAAAGGAAAAATGCACGATAACATAGAGCATGTTTGGCTAAGCCTAAAATAAAAGCAAGCTTGCTTAATAGTAACTCTGAAAATTTCGCCAAACAAGTTTGTAGCCTTAGAAGTTCTTTTAAGCAGCTTTTTCCCCAAACATGTTAGGATTAATTTTAAAAGGCTGGTTCCTTCTTTTTGAGTTTAAAAACAAAGTTGGCTTTCTCTAAAAGCTTGATTTTCCTTCTTAAAAAGGTCATCTTGTTTCTTTTTTAGGCTTAGCCAAATATGCTCATAGACACAGCACACTGGGGTCGGTAAACCCCTAGTGACGAGTAGGAGAGAGCAACGAGTGTAGGCGTCTGAACCTACATTTGATCAGTCAAAGCCTGCTTAGATAGAGCTTGAGGCTTGTCAATCTTGTTTCCTAATACCAGCAAAGGAATACCACTGAGCGATGGTTTGCTCAGCAGATCATGGAGTTCACTTTTGGAGATGCTGACGTTGTCATGATCAGCAGCGTCAACAACATAACTGTATCAAATCAGATGACAAAAGAATAAGAAAATTATCACACATTAAATTTCAGACTTAACCATGTATAACTAGAATAATTGGATTTGAATCCGAAATATAGATGAATCCTTAATAAGGAATCATTGCACTCCCGGGTGTTCTGTCTTGTGCTATAACTTAATTCAGATAAGTGCGTGTTTTATGAATGATGAAGCATGATCTAATAGAAGTCCTAATCAGTTACTTTATTGTCCCAATGACATGCACAGTAGAGAATCTTGAATATGAACAAGATGCACATTTGGTGGAAATAGAGAAGTCAACGAAAATCTCATCAAAGATTTGAGAAAAGGAGTGGGGGTGGGGGTGGGGGTGGGGGTGGGGGATTATAAGCATACATTAATTATGACATTTAAACTACAGATAGAAAGCCAACAGAAAACAAAAATCTTAGCCATGTAAGCTGGAGTTAATTGCATACACAATAGCAGAAACTGCACGACAATATCGCTCCCACATGCTCCGAAATCTGGGTTGACCTCCAAGATCCCACAATTTTATTGTGACATTCCCTTTGGTGACCTTCCGCATATTAAATCCTACCTGAAGGATGAAAAAACATCACTTGTAAATAACTAAATATGTAATCAACAATTAGCAAGATCTAAAGTAGTAGAGAAAGAAGAAAACTAACCGTAGGAATCATGTCTTCACTATATCCACCAGTCTAAGAAAAACAAACAAAAATGTAAATGCTGTGTTTGACCAACTCATGATAAAGGGTGAGCAAATAGTTATCGAAAGAGACGTGAAAAGATGATGAATAAAATATTGCATGCTTACAGCGACAACATTTACAAGTGAAGTTTTCCCAGCATTTTGAAGACCAATCAAAGAAAGCTCCATTTCTTGCTTGAAGAAAAGGCTGTACAATATAAACAATCGTGCAAGTCCATCAATTTGAAAATTTTCATTTAACAAGGAAACGGTACAGTTAACTGAGATATATTTGGTCGAGAATGCTTGAATGAACCACAAAGTCCTCGAACTTAAAGCACTGCTTGTGTCAGGAACTCTAATGGACAATAATAACACCATGTTTGATACTTATTCTTCTAAAATACATTTTCTCTCTTATTTTCAACTACGCATTCTTCAATAAAATAATATTACACGCAAATCCAAAAATTTTCCTTATTTTTTATCCACATATTTTTCATCAAACACTATTTAAAATGCATTCTTGGGAGAATAATGTGGCTCAAACAGTTGTGTAAATAGGCAACAAAAAATCACTAGTATTTTCATTAAGCCCGACGGGTAAGATAATTAACTTCCAACGGCTGTTCACTCAGCCGTCTTTGCTGGAATTGAATACAGTAAAAAAAATTTGAAGTGAGATAAATGAGATTAGAAGAAAATATGAAAAAAACTTTAAAAATGAATAAAAGACTTGATTATAACATTATTGACGGATAACCATAGGTCATTAGCACCCAACACACATATATAATAAAATAAGTTCAACAACTCTCCATTATTATTGTAGCTAGTGTGTATTCAAAAAACAGATAACAACTATAAAATAACGAATTAACAACTTTGCGTTTGTCATTTGGTTTGAATTTGACAATCTTCTCACTCAAAGATTTTATGGTCTCCTTGTCACTCATTTGATCCTCATCATTTCTGTTGTCAAGTTATGTGACATTTCCAACATCCTCCCACAAAATGTACGGGGGTTGAAGACACAGTTTGATTAAAAAAATTGAGAGTTGCTATGGACATCGGTTTGATGAAGAAGTCAACATTAAATTTTATCTTTATTCTTGCGAAGATATGTCACATGTATATAAATATTTCCAAGTGCTTCCCATACTGCATGGGTTGTGGCTAAGCTTATAATGAGTCTGGGTGTTTTCTTTAAACTGTTGCAATGATCCAACCATGAATGAGAGGATCGAACTTTCACCCGTCAATGAATTCATTAATTAATTTTGGTGTGATTTTTTATTTTTTTTTTGGATTGATTTAATGTGATGTATTTGGTGGGGACAAGGTCTACATTGGTGAAATGATCAACCTGTTCTTGAACTCATTTGTAAATTTTTGCATGAAATTTTTTGTTTCTGTTGTTTTGTTTGGATTTGGTGGGATGTATTTGATGGACAAGAATTAATGAGAGATGAGTGTAAAGAAGTTGTCAACATTTATGGATAGTAAAGTGATAATGTAAGAGAAGACTTGAGGTATGCCGAGTGTTCACAATGACTTTGATACCAAGAAGAAAATATGAAAAGAATTTTAAAAATGAATAAAAGACTTGATTATAAGACTATTGACTCATGACCATAGGCCATAAGCACCTAGCATACATTTATTTCTATTTATAATAAAATAAATTCAACAACACTCTATTATTATTGTAGCTAGTGTTTATCCAAAAAATAGATAAGACTATAAAATAACAAATTAACAACTTTGCATTTGTTCTTTGGTTTGAATTTGACAATCTTATTACTCAAAGATTTTCTGGTCTCCTTATCACTCCTTTGATCCTCATCATTTCTGTTGCCAAGTTATGTGACATTTCTAACAAGATTGTTCTCAACTAAGAGTCATAACAACCACTTGCAAGACGAAATAAACATGTACCCATCAATTACTTCAGAAGTTGAAGACAAATGAACTCATGAGAGTCTCTCTCTTTTGAACATGTCAAAAATGATGTATCAAGCATAAAATCAGCCTCTGAGGGTAGATGGGCAATCCTTATGCAATAAGCTAGGAGGATAAATTGGTCAATATGACAGTCTTCAATCTCAATCCACATTATTTTCCCCGGTCAGAGATAAAAATTAGCAAAATAAATTAATAAGCAGAAATCAAGTGAAGCTTGACTTTATTTCCTTTTGAAGCTTCAACATAAATAAAAAGGTTAAATACATCAGTTTGGTTTGATATTTTATGATTTTATCTGTCTAATGCTTAGGTTCCTGGGAATAGTAGAATCGCTAGTGATGCAATCATGGAAGTATATTTTGTGGAGAAACACCTATACAAACAGCATTGGTATGTCATCACCCCTTTTTATTATTCATACCCTATGTATGGGCAGAAATAGGTGCAAATATTGTACCCTTGCCACAATTTATGCTTGATTATTTCCACGTAATATGTTTGTTGAACTTGTCAATCAAGTTGCACTAAACTATTTCCATTTAATATACTCAAAACTTCTGTACTTCTGATTCATAACAAATTTATAAAAATTCATATGACAAACTTAGTGGGTAAAAGGAAACAAGAACTATGCACAGACCATGGTACTTAAATATGTTAAACAAAACTTCAACCGTTCACAAGAATCTTGCATATTGCAGTAAGAAACGGTTAAACAGACAGTCAAACTAGTAAATGTAATGCAGTTTGCACTCTTATTTGGAGGTGCAGGTGAAGAAAAAAGAAATATACTTCACAAAAGCAGTCCACAGGCAGTCCCTAAAAACAAGGGTAACAGAAATTACCCTGTGGTAGATGACCATAATCTAGAATAGGAAATGTGCATATAGGGCATTTCATTGAGAAAAAAAAAACAATGAGAAGCAATAAAATGGTGAGAAGTTTCGCCGCTGATGAACTCCAAATAAAATTATGATTATATCTGAAATAAAAATAAAGAAAATGAATTACTGAAGGTACACGGTTTACCGTGACACAAATTCAGCTAACGATGATAATAATCGGGTAAATTCGATGATTATATATTCCAACAAAACAAAACTGACTTTCTGTACCAGCCTACCTAACAAAATAATCCTAAACCTTCACTTCTAATTTTAATAATTGTATTCCAGCAACTTTGTATAGGGTAATCTACACGAGTTTCCATACGAACTTAATAATCCCAATAGAGTAGATGACAAAACATAAAGATACAAAATTTTCAATCAGCGCAACAATTTAACAATACAAGGCATAATTTCAACAAAACAAAAACAAATCCGAAAACCTCCAAACAACCGCATAAACTAGATCCAGAAGCAATATAAATGCACAAATTCAAACCCAAAAAATTCAATCGAAAATACATAAAATTATAAAATACGAACCTTCTAAGCCAATTGAGAAAAGCTTCCCAGAGACCCATTCGTGACTCGAAAACGAGACAGATCTCTTCTCTGTCTTCTCTCAATGACCTTTTTTTTTTCTCAACGTCACTGGCTACTGTGCATTGATTTTTGATTATCGAAGATAGGTAAATAAAGGAGTTTGTGATCGAGTGTACAAGAATTATTAGACCAGAAAAGACGATTGATTACCGTAGGCGACAATTTTGGAATGTCATTATTGTCCCCGGAATACGACAAAATCTACGGTATGAGCCGGGTAGATTTCTTGAATACGTGGGTAAATTTGTGGACGGTGAGGCCGCCTGTAAGGATAGCCCTAGTGGCACATTTTAATTGGCTGAGCTTCTGAATATTTTAATAGAAAAAAAGTAATGCTACATAGTCCTACTCCAATCTAGATGGCTCTAAATGAAATGTGAAATTAAATGACTTATTTAATTTCACTTATTATTTAATGTCACATTAACGTTATCTAAATGACTAGATTGACTTAAATTGAGGTTGTAATCCCAGTGTAGCTAAAAAGCATTACTATAAAAAAAAATGGTGATGTGTTATCCCACATTCTTTAAGCGCCTTTGGATAAGCGAAGACTAGGACGTGTTGAGTAGAGATTAAAATTAAAATTAAAAAATTAGCCATTATTATTAATTTTTATTAGACGAGTGAGACACAATAACGACTATCCTTTCAATTTTTATTCAATTTTGAGCTGTGCCAAACAAGCTCTTAAAATAAATTATTTTTAGAAATAAAATTTTAATCTAACGGGAGCTTTATATGTGATTTATTTTTTCAAAATTAACACATTGCCCAGATGATGGTTTAGGTCCAAAAATTTCATTAAGAAAGACTTATTTGCTCCCATATAATTAAATAAGCCAAAAAAAAAACAAAATTTAGACAAAATACTTGCCATCGTTTTAAAGCATGCTAACTGCATTTTTTTGAAGAGTATCGCGGCGAATGATAAGATTTGCTAGTTAATAAAAGATAAGAATTTGATGAAAAAATGTTAGAAATATAAATGCAACCGAAAAAAGGTGAAGTACCGTATTTATAAAAAAGATAAGCCAATCAATTCAAGATATTTTTTGGATTTTCACCCTATACCCACAATGTGGCTTCACTCTTACTACTAGAGAAAAAATTATTTACATTGATAACAAAATCATCTAATGGAGAGGGGTGATCAGAAAAAAAAAACCCTCTGAAATTGAAAGAAATTGAAGGTAATTTACCCTGTAGAACCAACTGTAAAATTTCTTTAGACTGAAGAAACTACAGAGCAACTCGTTTTGGTTTCCCGCTGTAAAATCCAATATCACTCGCTCTTTGTCTAAACCAGTCGCGGTAAAATCTGTGTAAGTGATACAAGATACTTGAAAATCTTACCAAGCAAAAAATTCTTTCGAGTTCTCCAGTTGGCATGCCTAATTATCTTTTCTTAGAAACTGTCGGCATATCACTGTCGAGAGCAGTGGTGGATGATACCTGCCCAATCCTTGCTTTCAAATATTTTCCGACGCCATCGCCCACAGCAGGAGTCCCTGTTGCTCCTGTAACTGGATTGCTGTACCATGAACCGATCTTATCCTGAAATGTTATAAAAACCGCATAAACTTATGAATGAGAAAGGAATAATCTAAGCTACAGTAAGACAAAATAGTAACTGCAATGTCGAGGAGTTCCAAAACTAACATTTTCTTCATCCTCGGCATTCTTCTCACAATTGGCCTTCTCTTTCTCTCTCTTTCTCCTCCTCTTCATCTGGTTCTGTGTACGGATTGACATAGACATCTGCACTGACAATCTTAACCTCTTCCTGCACGAGCACCCAAAAATAATAAGAAAAAGCACATTATACCAAAGATTAGAAATTCCGGAATTTATGCTCAGTCTTAATAAAAAGTGAATAAAATTATGAGAAAGGAACGAACTTAATTTGTAGAATGGAGATAAAATAGCAGTATATTGGACTCTAACGATGACAAAAAGGACAGCTATGAGTCGACTACTAACCAAAGGTCGGTCATCATCATCAAGAGGGACTTTTTCCAATGCTGAAAGTGTTGTCAAACCTCCAACACCATACCAAAAACTGTGTGCTTGAAGTTTAAATGATTTGCGGATTTGTACAGTATGAAGAATTGAGAGCCGTTAGTGTGGGGACGAGTTTGCCATGCTAACAATGCCCCTTCCAGAATGAAGTAACTTAGAATTTAATTCATCTTTGAAAGGCTTCCCCCATGTGGACTCACCTCCTATCCCAGTCCCAGTTGGATCACCGCCTTGAAGCATGAAGTTCCTGCTTATCCGGGACAACAGAATCCCTTGATGTCAAATTTTGATACATCAAGAATTAAATTTGCAAATGCTATGTTGAAGTAAAACAGCTATTTCATGTACCTTATGTTTCTATGAAAAGCAACTCCATTATAATAACCACATTCACAAAGTGTGATGAAGTTTTCACATGTCCTCGGAGTAATATCACAATGTAGTTCAATGTTCAGATCACCATGGGTCGTCTGCAGCCGAATATAACCTTTCTTTTTTGGATTTTTCTCAACCATCGTGTATTCATTCTCATGTTTCGTGACGGGGTCGAAAGATGTAGAAGTAAAAGATCCTGAAGCGGCACCCGTTGTGAAACGACTTTTAACCTGCATGAGCTTCAAAAAGAATAATGAGTTCTAAAGATCTCTGCAGTTAAACCTGGCTACTCCCTAGGATATGAACTTCTAAATTAGAAGGTAGAACAGGCCAAAGTTGAAGGCACTCTAACGATGATGGAAGATGTACAATAAAGAGAAAATCAAGCAAATTTAAGGCAAACAATGTGAAATGGCATATTGTCCCTAGCTTCTTTACTTTTTCTGGAACTGTAAGTATGCATACTGTCCACGAGTCACGGATAAACAGCAATTCCCTACGTCAATTGATATGAAAGAGCTTCCAGTCAATCCTGTGTAGTCAGAATAAAAGACATAGTAACATTGTCATAAGAGTAATGCTATGTAACCCCACTGGGGTTACAACCCCAATTTAGGTGGCGCTAGATGATAGGCTAAATAAAATTTATCATTTAATTTTACCTATCATTTGAAGCCACGTTAATACCTCCTAGACTGAGGTTGTAACCCTAGTGCGGCTAAATAGCATCACTCTTGTCATAATTTTTCATTTTCCATGACAATAATCATTTAGATGGAATTCTACCACCAAGTTCTACAATCTGTTTATTCTTTATATTCACACGGTCTTTGCTTTTACATAGCACTCCAAAAAGGTCAAGGCATGTTTCACAATCATAAAACTGAGATGTGGTACTCCATTCTGAATTGTGACTATTTTCAATCAGTTAAAGCTGTGTGACAAAGCTTACTCTCGTAGGCCACCTTCGTTTGCAACAGATGGTAGAACTAGAGTTAAACTAAACATTTTAACCTAGCAGGTCGCTTAACACAATTCAGGTCTTTGTTTTTTGTCATTGGCAAAGTGACCCATCTCTATTTCCAATGTATAGAAAATAATAATAATAATAATAATAATAATTGTTAATCTCGAAAAATGGCCGGCACGTGGCCAACGGAATAAGTCTTCGAGTCAACTCTTCCATGCACACATGGCACGCCGTTAGTCACCCGTGGCCTTTTCCGGAGGGGTTGGGAGCAGCCGCGACACTCCGACGGTCAAGTCAGTTTATAATTCAACCGGAAAAAAGTTCGCCGACGGTAGAACACTCGCCGGGAAGTGATTGATAAAGTGTATAGTGATAAAAGTGTCAATATTTAAGGGAGAAGATGATACTCAAATTTGCAATGTAGTAGGAGAAAATCTTCCATCGAATCCTTCTTCTGGCACAAGTAGGGAATATTTATACTAAGGATGGGAAAAGGAGAGTCGTCGGATGAGGAGACACGTGTTGCCAGATCCTTAAGGCTCATCCCATCCTAAGTGTCAATCCGCCCTTTCATAGGTTGGTTGGCATTGAATATCTCTGACAAAGGCAGTTGAATTGACCGTTTGGGTCCTGCCACACGTCCCATCAGTCAGGGATTTGACTTTGGAAAGATCTTTATACAAGAGATCTTTGATGGACGAGGCAAGGCAGGAGCGGAGTGCAGATCTTTGCATCCACGGTGTAATTGTGGATGAGTCCGATTCATTCGCTGACGCGTGTTCAGTTCGTTCCTCACGTAATCACTTCGGCATGTACAATCACCTCATCCCATGTGCAATCACCTCGATCGACGCGTGACGTGGTGTGGACTACCTCTACTGACACGTGGCGGGTGAGGTGGCGGGTCTGATACTGGCCCGTAATAATAATAATAATAATAATAATAATAATAATAATAATAATAATAATAATAATAATAATATGATTCTTCAGCAGCTACTGTCTCCAGAAATAGATGAGTATAAATAATTTGAAGAAGCATGGGATGGTATACATTGAAGTGACTCATTATTTCTATAAGTAAATCTTCAACAAAAATTAAGAGTCCGTTTGATTGTAAGGGTGGAAAGAAAATGTTTTACAGGGAATTGATTTTCCTAAAAAATGTTTTACTGGGAATTGTAATTAGTTATGTTTGATTGGTATAATTTTCCATGGAAAATGTTGAAAGTTTGGTATCCATTTGGCTTCTTTTTTTATGGAATTTGTCCATTAAAGTGATAATTTTTTCTACCATTGGGTCTAAAATTTGTTCCAATTGTAAAAAAAAAAATTTTGAAAAAAAAATTTGAAAAAAAAAAAATTTACCATACCGAATATTTTTCGTTTGACTTTGTTTTGCATGGAAGTTATCAATAAAAGTGAAATTTTTTTTAACCATTGTATCTAGAATTTGTTCCCATTGCAAACAACAGAAAAAAAAAAGGTGGAAAATATTTTCCCACCAAATAGGTGAGAAAACAAAATCAAGCTTTTACGCATCAAATGATTGTACCTAGAAAAATGTGGAAAATGTTTTCCTAGGAAAATTTGTGCTATCAAACACCACAATTTGGGGAAAATGGAAAACGTTTTCCTACTTCCATGAAATTCCTTGGCTATCAAACATAGCCTAAGTATCCAACTTCTTCATAGATCGTTCATGAAGGATTTAAAAATAAGTGTGTACATGGTCCTATGCGCTTAAAGAGAAAGACGGATGTGATTGTAAAAAATGAGATACTAACCAGCTGTGCATTTACTGCTGTCCTCTCACCAGCCATGTGCATGGCTATCCGTGCAGCTGTCTTATCACTAGAATCAGACTTCGCAGAATTGGCAGTTCTTCCATGAACTATAGCAGTGGCAGCATCTACTATACTGAATGCCTGCTTGGGAGTCTCACCACTCTTTGATTCTGTGTCCTCCTTAATACGTGATCTTGCAGCTAAAATGGCAGCAAGAGCGACAGCTCTTTCATTTTGCACCTTGTTTCCACCTCCACCATGTAATGCAATCTCCTTTCCTCTTTCAGTGCCAAGCTCCTTAAGCATTTGCTTAATATCCCCACTAATATTTCTGTTATAAGTGGGGTCAGACTCCATTTTCTTTAGTTCTGACAACAAGAAGCAAAACAATTGATCATTGAGCGGAAACACATAATAGAGCCATCCTACTAAGGATATGAAATGTCGTCACCCACCTTCATCATCAACTTCTAAATTTTTCTTGACATGATCGAAATCCAAGAGAACCTTGCTATCAAGTGCATTAGGATTCTATATGGTAAGATAAGGTATGTTAGAGACTTATTAACATTGTACTGTGCAACAAAATTGAAAATTTAAAACTGCAAGCCAAGAGGAAATACACTGAAGTGGATTTCTACCTGAATGGTTATAATGTCTTCCCTGGTGAATGGTTCATCAGTGAGAAGCTCATTCCAGTTCTTAGTTTTAGGGTTTAATTCTTTGATTACCTATGCAGCAACAGAGACCAAATGAATAGAAATAGATACAAAAAAGAAAATGGTAAAGGTAAAGACTTACGATAAGACAAGGATCTTAGCTCATAACAGAACACATTTCCTGTAGTCTTCACAGCAATTATATGTGTGAACTATGTGAAAACCTTGTTCAGCACAGGGAAATGAGACTCTCCTACAAAATGAAGAGGAGGATGCGACACAATTAGTGACAATAAATATAGACGAAAAAGATTAGTGAACAGAGACAGGAAATATGTATATTTAAAACATTTAAACCAACTTTAATTATTTCTTTAAATATCAATATGAATCACAGGCATCATCAAGTTTGAGGAAGTGAAGTACAAATCAATTAAAGGTTATAGAGAACATACTTCCCCTCTTACAATCTTTTGTCTATTCTATTATTTGAAACCATATCAGGATGTCTTAACCCCGCTGTTTCTTTCTATTTGTCAACAGCCAATTCCAGATAGCGGCACATCAATTCATGTGTGAAATTGACATGGAACTGGGGTTTATAAAGTATAATCCTATAGAACATTGTGAAAACAATTGCAGATTCTTTCTAAACTAATTTTAAACATAATATGATGACATTTTTCCCCTTTGCAATTAATTAGAAAAGAAACAAAAGTTTCGCGGTGTCTTATTCAACCCTTGTTTGAGATACATTAAAATTTTCATTATCATTCTTCTACTCATTTTCAACCATACATTCTTCAATAAAGTAATATTTTCCATCACATCAATAACTTTTCCTTCTTTTTTAACCACACATTCTCCCTCAATCTACTATTCTAAAATACAATCTTCCAAAATAATGTGGCTCAAACACACCCCCAATTGAAAAGATCAAATCACTTGTGAATACATGAAAATGACATAAACTAAAAATTAGTTCCATAAATAAATAATTATGGAGATTTTTTGGTTTTTTATTTTTCTAGAACAAAAGGTGGTTTTATTACAGTAGAACACATGGGAGTCTCCATCTTGAACGGGAGTGACTCTTTTAATCCTCTCTCCTCAAATTGCTCTTATCATCAACACCCTCACCTCTTTTTCAGTTATCTCCACTTGCTCAAATCTACTTATAACCACTGTCACCACCTTGCTCTGCTGCCAGAGTACCACGACCAGAAGCCTCACCACCCTTCTCTACAGCATCCAAAACCACTGAACTCAGATCAATGTCTCTACCCATCCTTTCATTACTATGTCTACAACGCCCCCCACCCCCTCTCTTCCCCTCCCCTGGCAGTGACATATAAATTGATGGATGGAAACATTGCTCAAATGGCTCAAATTTCCCACAGATTTATCTCCATTATCAAAATTGTCAAGGGTTAGTGACCCCATGACCCACCAGATTTATTTATTTATTTTACATCCCATCATCCAAAACTTGTTCTCAGTTTATAAACTTTGTTTTTACTTCTGTTTTGCATGTCTTTTAAAGCTGCAAATAGCTTTTTAAACAGCAAGTGCACTATTGCAGCATAGTGATGCCAAGATGATTAGTCCCATTAATGTGTTGAACATAAAGGCATATTCTAAGCCATCTTTCCAGCCAACTGCACCCTGCAAAGATGGATTTGTGAATTTCCCTTGTTCCCCCAGAAGGATAACGTACCCATACTAGCTCAGATATCCTCCATATTGCTGGTCAACTTCATCGTTAGGTGAAGCAGAGTCTAGATGTCTGTCTACATTTTGATACCCAAAAGGTGGATCTGTATTTAAGTAGAGTTGCAGTTGTTGATTATTTATAGGCACTCTCAGTCCATAAATGGCATAGCTAGTTCAGATCTTTTTCCCAATGTTGATTGTTTACCAAGAAACATAGGGAAGTTGAGAAAAAAGGATACTGAATCCCATACCAAAGTAAAGATGAGACATTGCATATGAATTCAAAACGTTTTTAAGGACTTACTAAATAGTTAATAATTGAACACCGAAACCTAACGGCAATTTTCCTCGAATTATGGATATGGCATGTAGAAGTGTTTCAGTTGTCAACTAATATTCACAGTTCAAGAAGTAAAACAATTACATCTATAGAAATCCAATCTCATTTTTCAACTTCCTAGATCACACACAAAGAGGGGGGGGGGTTGGTTTGTAAAACCCTCAAACAAACATGAGAAGAATAATCGATATTCCTTTTGACCCTAAACTATGTCCAAACTCTATGAGCTATAAAACTTGCTTGCACTTGGTCCAAAAGAATGACTGAAATAGCAATGGACTAATAACAAGTTTAAGCAATAATCCAAGCAGTGATTCTAATTGTAAGGAATAATAGAAAGATTGATATCTTATTTGTTGAAGGTTCTTGGAGCGAATGTAACAACAAGAAAATCCATCGCATCTTGTGCAATACCTGCAGCCTATTTTAACACATAACTTTACAGCAATTATTCATCACGGCATTAAGTAGATATCTTTTAACTGATGAGCAATGACCTTCAGCAGTAAAGTGACACTGGCTGTTAACAGCAAAATCCTACCCTGAGCATATTTGCACCACTCAATCGCTTACTAAAGAAGCTGCTCAAAGAACTTGAAAGTACATCTAATTGTAAGGCAGCTAATAAATTGGGCAATAAGCTCATTTGAAAATATTCTTGTTATGCTTATCTTTTTTCTTTTTTTCCAGTGACTCAGTTTTTCCAAGTTCAACTCTCTCACATCTAATCTTTTCTCAAATTCAAGTTGCAGGGTTAATTGCTTCTATGTCATTGACATAATCCAATGCATTGCACACATCTAATGCAGCAACTGAACCTCCATTCTCAAAAAATGAATGATAAGAATTCATAAATTCTAAATGAGACAAATAATAACCTTCCGGATTCTTGTGAAAAGTAAGCGGTATCAAGTCCTCCTGCATAAGGGGAGCCCCAGTATCTGGATGCTTCCCAAATTTCCTGATGTATGGAATTATATTCCTAAACACCACATTTGGAAACCAATGTAATGCTCAGAATCCAATCATAATTCAAATCAAAGCAAAGGAAAACCAAGGAGCACATAATCACTACACTGCACAAACACTCACATAATATCGAAAACGGTGCCATCAGCTGTGCAAACAGGGTCTTCGAATGGCGTAAAAGTTAGCCTGTAACAAAAGTCAGAAAAAAAAAATTAATTTAAAGAATAAGGAAATTACATAAATGCAGATTGGGGACGAAGTTCTTACGCGCAGCAATAAAAAGGGAGGCGTTTGAAGGGGGTCCCGGTTTCTTTAGATTTGGCGCCGCCCCACTCGGTGGCCCACTCTGTCTTCGTTATGAACATTCGATCTTTGCTGTGCTGTTATGGCTGTGGAATACTTTGGATTAAATTTCTGGTGCCTTTCTCCTCTTCCGCAATTATTTTCCTGTTGGTCCAAATTTTTTTACCATTCAGCACAGTAACCTTCCAACACCGAAAGACGAAATTTCCTTAAAATGTTATACAAATTACAAAAAATGGTATTATTTAAAAAATAATAATACCATTTTTAAGTAATAAAGAATTTCAAACACTTCCCACTTAAAATTTCGAAATCAATTCACTTTCTTTATCTATCTACTTCAACACAGATAAAAATAATTTTATTTTTCATCTACTTCAAATTTAAAAATAGATAAATTTATCAAACGCTCAACAAGGAAATATTATTCACAGTTATCAGTGAAATCGATAAGTATATTTTTACATATTTTTAATTTCGATTCACTTAAGTACAGTTTTTTAATTTTTAACTCTTATGTATATAAAAATTTTATGATCTTAAAATAGACTTATAATCGATTTTTTTTAATAAAAAGAGAAAAAAATTCATTTGTATGAGATTTTCAGATCTATGGTCGAAGAAAAACTATCTGGATGTCCGGAAGTCCAGGGATGGTCCAGTAGTCCGGGCCCGGACTGTCCGGACCATCCCCGAGGACTTAATGGGTTCGGCAGAGGAAAATTACGCTATATTGGCTAAATATTGCCACAATATAAAGAAAACTAATCCCGGATCGGCATTTTATATTGATACGGAGGACGGAAATCGCTTCAAGTATTTTTTCATGGCCCTTTGACAGTACATTCGAGGATTTCGGAAAGCGATACAACCCGTAATTTTAGTCGACGGTACAACCCTTAAAGCTAGATACGAAGGCAAGTTGATTATTGCTACGTGTCAAGATCCCAACATCCAAATTTACCATCTTGCGTTTGGTATAGTCGATGGAGAGAATGACTTAATAATGCGTTGGTTCTTTACGAAGTTAAGGGAAGTAATTGGAGACGTCGAGAACCTTGCATTCGTAACTGACTGGGAGCAGTCAATAATAAATGTTATCACCAAAGTCTTTCCTGAGGCACATCACGGTTATTGTATGTACCATATACAGGGTAACTTAAAGACGAATTTTTGTGGCAGTGGCATCGTTCCATTGTTTAGGAAAGCTGCAGAGGCGTACAGTTTTGAAGAGTTCATGGTCGAAATAGAAAGTAAATCACATGCTGCATGGGTTTATCTAACAGATATGGGGAACGAACATTGGGCACGATCACATTTTCCAGGACGTCGATACAACATGATGACGTCGAACGATGTTGAACCGCTCAATGCGATATTCAAGAAGGATCGAGAGTTACCAATTCTCGCAATGATTGAGCAAATTTGTAACAAGTTGCAGCAGTGATTTCATGACCGACGTGAGGAATCACAAAATTGCATAAGTGTACTGATTCCGGCTCAGGAAGATAAAATTTTCAAAACTCTTGAGGTTGCGATAAAGGTATGCGTGGAACCATTGGATCAGTTTTGCTTCTCCGTGAGATGTGGACGTAATATCGAATACATCGTGGACTTGAATGGTAACACATGCACGTGTAGAAAGTTTCAGTTGGAAAGGTTTCTGTGTGCGCATGCAATGGCAGTGGCTATGCATAGAGGAATTCCGCCACACACTTTATGCAATTATTATTACATGATTGATTTTTGGAGAGCGGCGTATGTCGAAACGATATTTCCCTTGCCAAATGAAGTCGAATGGAAAGTTCCCAACCATATTCTCCCATTTAATAATTTGTTACCACCTGAAATCGGATCACGTGTCCCGGGACGTAGACGTACCTCTATAATACCATCCATTGAAAAATTTCCCCGACCTCATAAGTGCGACGTTGCGGCGTAACAGGGCATAATCGTCAATTTTGTACAAGTCAAATTCCCCTACAACACAATTCAACGGATGTGTAATATTATGTAATAGTTTAATATTTATAACTGAGTAATATATTTTTATTTAGTATCGTTAAATATTCAATATAATTAAATTGCTTACTTAAATTATTTATTTAAATGTTTATATCAATAATTAATTTAAAAATGTCATTTATATCTATTGATTAATTAAATTATTTATTTACATTTCTTATTTACATTAATTTAACTGTCGTTTATGTAATAGATCACAATTATAATTAATGGAATATTAAATAAACAGTTAAATAAAATAGTGTATATTAATTACACAATTATACAATGTACTAAGAATCACAATTATATTCATACAAATCACAAGCCAGCTTCAACCTCCACATGTCTATCAAAGATTGATTTATTGTATCAACATTGCGATTAATACTCAAAAATTCTATATACTTTATAGCGAACATCCCACAGTCGCCCCTGCAAGTAAATAAAAATATATTAGTTCGATAATATATATAGCTAAAAACTAAATTATCAAATTAAAAACTTGTAAATTCTTACGATGTTCATTGTCTCGCCGTCGTCGTGTCCCGCATAATGGCAAATATATCATTTACTTCAATATCTGCATGTCTAGCCATCATGGGAATGATCACACGTATCTGCTCTAGTATCTACTCCAGTTGCCCTTGGGTCAAACAGCTATGGTCGAAGTCGTACACATATATTCGAATTAGCGAATACGATCTCCACTGTAAAGTAGTGTGAGTTCGCAATCTGTGGAATGTATATATGTGTAAAATCCGTTCACGACTTTCCGTATCTCGGCTCCAGCCCAATTACTCACTCCAACATGTATTCGGGCACCACATATCCATCTCCTTGGAGTAGGAGGGTGCTGTGCTCAATATCTAGGGCACGTGGGAACCCGGAGCTAAGGATGATTCGGCCAGAAATGTCAAAAGATCTCGGGTGTCTCCGAACTCTATCGCGCAATAATTCCATAGCCAAGTCGATCTGTTAAACCAATAAAAAGTAGATGGTCATTAAATTAAATTAAATAACAAACAATTACATTAAATAAAACAACAAATAACAATGAGACTGCACTTACATCATCGGAGAGCCAAGCACCTCTCGTCAGTACATCGTCGAACCACTTCTTCGCGTTCGAGATGGTCGTCGCCCTTATACTATAGTTGTCCCTACAAAAATGAAATTAGTGAATTGTTACAGAAAGCATAGATGATCTCGTATGTACTTTAGGAAAATCATAAAATACTTACTCATACTGAGGGGATTTGAACCAATCATAGAACGCCTTCTACCGAACCGGGTCGACCTCGCAGAAAAGATTGGGGAACGTCCGGTCCAAGAACGTTTGTCTCTTCGCCTCGACCGTAAAGGGAGAAACAATGTACTGTGACGACAATCTCGGTGTAACGACCCGGGTCCCACTTAACGGGCTGTCCCGGCCGTTAGATCGACGACATACTGTCCTCACTGTACCAACTTGGGTCTTTTCAGCATACTTTGTCCTCACTCGCACGCTCCCCGAGAAAACTTCCCAGGGGGTCACCCATCATAGAATTACTCCAAGCCAAGCACGCTTAACTGTGGAGTTTCTAACGATGGACTTCCGGAAAAGAAGGTGCACCTTATAATATGAGTAGTACCTATCAAATCTCTTAAACTTTCTTGGTATGGGGTATTACACTCGGTCTCTTACCAACCACCAGCGGTATCACGTCAACAGCACACTTAGTACCCTTCCGCAGCTCCGTAGTCCCCTCCGACACAAAAATTACGTCATCCGCCTCGGCCATTTCCCCCCTCACCTCCGTCGGTACCCCCTCAAACTCCGTCGGTACCCTCTCCACCTCCGCCAGTACACTCTCTACCTCCGTCGGTACCCCCTCGAACTCCGTCGGTACCCCGCTCCACCTCCGCCTGCACCACCTCATCATCCTTCGCCCTTCTCTCCACCTCCGTCAATACCCCCTGGGAACCCTCGGTACCGCCTCCATCTCCACGGGTACCCCCGGGACCTCGTCGGTCGGTACCCCTTCCTCTGGTACCCCATAAAAAAATAAGTCATAATCTCCCCCGGCCAAGACAAACCATCATACTCCATCTGTCTCACCTCCACCGTCACCCCCTCCATCCCGATGACTGCCAGGCCCTCGTAGAGCTGCTACGTCGCCCCGTAACGTACAGACCTCAGTCTGAAGGTTTCCTATCTCGCGCTGCACATCTACCACGTGGCAACGTAGAATGAATACATCATTATATACATCGTTGATCAGTCCCCTGAGCTCTCGCCGCATCTCGTCCGTATCCTCTGACAATCTGGCATACTGATCGTCCACATGTTGTGCCAACTCTCGATGCATTGCCCCTAACTCGAATGACAATCTGGCATTTTGACCCTGCATAAACTTAGTAAGGCGGGTATACAGATCAGTGGACGAGGGAGAAGGTGAACTAATCGGCGGTGGTGAGGCCCTCGGTAACGGTGGTGATCTTGGCGGCGGAGGTAATCACGACGGCGGTGGAGGTGATCTCCGCGGCGGCGATGGTGCTCTCCGCGACTGAGGTAATACTGGACGACACACCTGAAAAATTAATAGTACGAATTATTAATTTAATTCAAAATCATTATAACAATCAACATATTATATTCAATGAACATACTCTATCCCGATCAACGATGGACTCGGGGATCTAATCATCTGACACGGCCTGCATAGACAAGGAACGCATGTAACCCCGTCCCTCCTCCTCTATCAACGAAGTCAACTCAGAGAGGACTTCAACCTAAAATATTGACATTTTACCAGGTTAATGACCATGTATTGATTTTTTGAAGTGACATACAATATAAATTGCAAAATGTATAATACGTACCTCAGGATCATCGAGGAGAGCTGATATGTGTTTTGCAGGTGGCTTGTCCTGTGTTCGCCATTGGTAAATCCGAGGGCAGCTCATCTCCACTCTCCTTGCATACCGGCTAGCCAATACGGGGACAGTCTCGTACACTCATAACTGCAACAGTTAAAATTATTATATATACAATTTAATATAAAAAATAGATAATTCATTATGTTGAACATTTACCTGCAAAGCCAATGGCAGGCCATATGCATCGTACTTGCGCTCGGGTCTATCCCCCTTAGGCATCAAATATCCCCTCCTGAAGTGTCGTAAGGTATCTGCAAAACATCTCTGGCCCCAAGGATAGCTGCTGAAGGTATCAATGTCATCAACAACCTCCAAATAAAAAACGTCAATCGACGTCTTCTTGTAATGACACCTGAGTAAGCTCTCGAGGATAAGCACCATACCCAGCTTCAACCTATCAGACATATCCTCACATGCCCTGAATGTGTTTACCAACTGGCCCAGAGTGACCGCCGTCTGCCCGTGACAATATTCATTCAACAACCTCTGATTTCTCGGAATACGGGCTCGGACTGCTTCTTCGCCCGTATACACCAATATGGTGATTATGGCAAACTCGAATACAGAAAATCTAACTACCTTGCCCCCAGATCAAAATGGAGGGCATCTCCGTCAACTGGTTTAAGCAGCCGACATAGCAACGCATCGAGCAGCTGACCAGAAAACTGTACGCCGAGTAATGAATACAATGGCAATAAGCAGGATCGCCTCAATATGTCTGCGTGCACTTCGTCCAGCAAATCTAATACCACTGTGGCAAAGTTACAATATGATGTAACTTTGCATGTAATCTGTCTGACTGCATCATCTAAATGGTAATCCATCCTACAACATTTCAAATGTTAGAATCTTATGCAAGATATAATAAATAAAACATAATATGAGAAAATTAAACTAATCGAATGACAATTACTACTATCCGCAAAAATCAATAAATAATGGAATAAAAAATAATGTAATAATGAAATAACCGAATGACTTTAACTACTACAATCTTTTTTGTAATTGAATATTAAAGAACTATTCAACTAAATAAATTAAATAAACAATTAAATAAATAATTTATTTCAATTATTTATTTTAACTACTTAATGTTTTAGAAACAAATTATAATTATTTATATATTATTTAATTATAATTAACAGAATATTAAATAAACAATCAAATATTTCAAGAAAAATTTATAATTAAATTTCTCATTTTAATTGTTTATATATTATATAATTATAATTATTAGAATATTAAATAAAAAATTCAAAGAAACAATTTATCTTGAATTGTTTATTTAGTTTTTTATTATTTATAACTAAACAATTAAATGAAATAATTTATTTTAAATTGTTTATTTCATGTTTTTTGAACAATTTCAATAAGTAATTTAAAATAAATAATTTTAATTGTTCACTTAATATTTCAAAATAAAATAAGAATTTATAATAGACAATTTTAATTATAAACAATAAATATTTAAATAAACAATTTTAATTATAAACAATGAATATTTAAATAAACTATTAAACTATTAAATGGAATAATTTATTTTAAATTATTTACTTTAATTGTTCAGTTCATGTTTTATAAACAATTTCAATAAGTAATTTAAAATAAATATTTTACTTATTCACTTAATATTTTCATTGTAAAAGAAGAATTCATTATTTTAATTATTTAATATTTTATTATTTGTAATTAAATATATTACATTTCAAATTTAAATAAACTCTTTTGTATAACTAAATATTAGACAAACTATTAAAATATAGAAATTAAATGAAATAATTTATTTTAAATTGTAATCAAATTAAATAAGTAGTTTAAAATATATATATAAACAATTGAAATAATAAGTAGTTTAAAATAAATATTTTAAATCGATTATTATAATCTTTGTAATCAAATTAAATAAGTAATTTAAAATTTTAATTTTAATTTATAAAATTTAAAAAAAAAATTGGCCCCAGAAGTCTGGGGGCCTTTGAGGGCCCAGAAACGCCCAGGCTTCCGGGCGTTTCAGCCTGGGCGTTTCTAGGCCCAGGATTCTGGGCCGTGCTCCACTTTGGGCATTTTTGGGCCGAGAATTCTGGGCCGTGCTCCACTCGCGATCTCCAACCCCTAAATTGCTCCCAAGACACCTTTCATCCTAAAATAATAGATTCTACAACAATTTTTTCGAAAATAAACATAATAATCAACAAATCCATACTTTTTAATTCAACCAAATAATTGCATCATCATAAAAAATACATATTATTGTTCCCAAACTCACTCACCTTCTTTCTTGTGAATTGACCTCGGTGTCCAGGTCGGTGGGGTCGTCGGCCGGGTGAGAATCCTCTCTCTCACTCTTCCAACAAAGGTAAGGGTAAAAATGAGAAAAGTAAAGTTCTATCCTTATTTTGTATTTTTTCCCTTTTTTTAAAAAAAATTGATTAACGGCTATTTTGCAAAATTTGGCGAGAACCGGGCATTTACCACTAATTCCTCCATATTCGTGGCCCGTCAAGAAACTCGTTTTCGACGTGCGGTCCGGTTTAATTTGAGACTATTTGACAACCATAGAAAAAAAGAGTTTTGGATATTAATTTTTAAGAAAATTTGTAGATGAAATGTATGAACTTTTATTTTTTATTTTTTTGAAAGGAAACAAAGAACATAACTTATGAGCGAATCATCCGTGGACGAGCAGCTCATATAATATCTCCAAAGAGAAGAAGGCTTGCGCTTGATGGGGGGCCATCATACCAAATGAAACGATCTATCTGAACAAAAGCCAAGTTGGTCATATGGTCAGCAATAGTATTAGCTTCCCTGTAAACATGAAGAATTTGGACTTGCCAGTCTTGATGCAGAAGCATTTGGACCCGAGATATGAGATTCCCATTCTGAATGGGCTTCAAAGAATTTTTGTTGAAAATCAAAGCGACAACTGAATTGTCAACTTGGACCTGAACCTTGCGCCACCCATTCTTCCATGCTTCCTACAAACCAGTGTAAATATCCTAAAGTTCCACTCTAAAAACGTTACAATGGTCCAGCTTGATCGAAAATCCTCATAACCAAATCCCATTATGACTGTAGTAGCTGATAGAGAATTTCTGCAAAAAGCTCCATCAGTATTCAGAACAACAAAACCATCGACGGTCTAATCCAGCAGATAAGGGCCTTTCTGCGTACTGCATTCACCTCCCCAACGGTAGCAAAAGCATCAAAAGCTGCCACACAAGCATGAACTGCATGGAGGATGATTTTAGGCTTCAAGGAACAATCTACCCGAGCTTTATTAAAGACCAAATTGTTGCGCCATTTCCAAATGTACCAACAGGCAAACCCAAAGAGCATTCTCCATTCCAAATTTTCCCTGGCTGTAAAACTATTCCTTAAATTACAGACCATCCAATCTTTGAGGTTAAGATCAAAGAACTTGGCATTATTCGAGCGGGGTAGGAATTTCAACCATAAGGCTTCGGTTAACAACCAATCCCGTAACACATGAAAGATGGATTCCACGCCATTGTGACAAACAGGGCACCTTGAGTCATTTGTTAAATGTCGTCTATTGCGATCATAATTTGTGAAAAGTTTATTGTGCATGCAAAGCCAAAGAAATGCCCGGATACGTTGAGGGCCTTGCCATTGCCAGGCCAGATCCCAATAGCCATGATCATCGCTAAATCCCAAGTCCAAAAGAGCCAAATAAGCTAAAGCCAAAGAAAATTGGCCATTGCCAGCGAGATTCCAAATCTGGATGTCATCCTCCAGCTCATCTCTAGGAAGACAACACAGATTTAAATAATCCAAAACCTCAGTTGGTAAACAATCAGACAATAATCTGAAATCCCAGGAATCCCCGTTCAAAACATCTATCACATGCCACTCATGGGAAATACTTGGTATAGGCCGTGTGATTTGATTGATCAGAGGTTTCATGCATAACCAATTATCAAACCAAAAAGAAACACGCCTACCATTATCAATACTCCAGCTGGAATTTACCGAAATAAAAGGCCACATATTATTCATTGCTCGCCAGATAGAAGAACATTGAGAACGGAATCTGGAAGGGAAATAATCAACATTGTTCAAATTGTATTTCCCTTTCAGAACACGCTTTTGATATATGTATAAAATATTTTATTGCGTGAATATGCAGTTAAAAATCATCAAATAATAAATCATAGAACAAATTAAGGGAAAATTGCAGCAATGATCCCTAACATTTTCATTTTTTGCTGATTTTACCTTAATCTTCATTTTGTGCTAGCGAAGATCCATAACCTTTCATGAACATGGAGCTATAAATAGATGGAAAACATCAATTGACCGTTAATTGGTCAACAAAGTCAAAATTTGATTAATTTTGATCAAATTAAAAAGAGCAAAATGGTACTTTTGATATTTATCATATTAAATAAGTTAAAAAACTAAATTAAAAAACCTAAAATATATAAACCCACTTACCCACGCCAACCCCCAAAAAGAAAACAGTATAGCAACTGGGGATGGGCAAAACCCGACTGAACCCCGTTAAAATCGTCCAAATCGAAACAACCTGACCGGTTTGGATCGTTTTTTCGTTGTTTTTAAGTGGGTTCGATTTTTTGACTGTGTAGTCGGGTCGGGTTGTGTCAGGTTATGAGTTAACCCATGAAAATCGAAAAAACCCATCCAACCCAACCCATCTACATAAAAAATAAAAATAAATAAATAAAATGCCTAAACATAATCATCCTTACTTGAAAAAAGCCCTAAAATCACTCTTACCTCTCTCCCGCTCTCGCTCAAATCGCAGACAGCGGCCATCTTCGTTTTTCAGTTGCCCACGTTGATGATTGCACATTCAATGCTAGAAAACCTACAAGCCAAGTAAATTATTTTACTCATCGTTTTTCAGGCTTCTTTAGTTCTTTATTTTTACTTGAATTTTTTGTTCTATGCTACATTTGGTGTTTCTTCTTATACATGCAATTGTTTTACTAATTACTATAGTTTACAATTCTTTAGCGATGTGGTTACTTATTAAAAATATGTGTTCCAAATTGTCCCAAATCGACCAACCCAATCTAACTCAATCGATACTTGATTGGGTTGGGTTTCAATCTTTACATGGGTTTGATTGGGTTAAATTTCGATCTAACCAATCATGTTGGGTAGCGTTTGGGTTGAAGCAAAAATCGACCCAACCCAACTTATGGCCACCCCTAATAACAACCCTTCTTCTCCGATGAGACCTTACGAGAAACAGTCACCATCGCCACCTTTGACCCACACCGCCACCACAACTCCCACTCACCATCATCACCTTCAAGCCCTCGGCGCATTCCAAAATCAAACCAAGAAACTTATCTCCACACTCGAAAATCATTCCAAGAAAAATAACCGCCCACTCCCACCACCATCAATCTAAAACCAAAAATCAAATTCATCTCTACCAACACGTGGCTACACTGATTTTTCATTTGGAACGTCTTCAACAGTCGCAGATAACCACTGCCACCAACCATCAGTTAACGCAAGAGGAAGGTGGACATACAGTCAATGAAGTTGGTACATAGAACATCTACTCCAAGTAACAAGAACCCAGATCCAGAAATGACCACCTGGACCAACAATTCTCCAAGCAACATTGTCTTCATTACCCCTCCATACGAGTCAAACTCAGTTCTTGAACTCTACGGAAGCTCGAATCCTATTGCCAAAAAGATCATGTCAAATTTTACCAAAGCTGGTACTGTATTTGAGGATTGAGATTTGGGTTTAGATGAAGATTTGATCCCTTTCAAAACCTACTTCTCAACTCGAGTTGGGTGTTTTGGGATTTTATTGCCGATGTTGAAAAGTGGTGGAGTCGGGTGTGGGGGTGGGGAGTCATGCCAGGTGTGGAAGTGTCGACGACGACGACGATGCTAACCACGGTGTGGGTAGGCTGGGGAAGTAGGAGGAGGATGGGTGATGGTGATTTATATTTTAAAATATTATAATTGTATTTTGTTTTGTTTTGTTTTAATTAATTATTACAATGGATAAATGAGAATAAATAACAAAAGTACCATTTTGCCTTTTTCAATATGGTCAAAATTAAACAAATTTTGACTGACTTTGTCAACTGACGGTCAAATTCCATCAATTTGGACTACAACTGCATATTTATAAAAAGTTATGGACCTTCATTGACACAAAATAAAGGTTGGGATAAAGTCTGTAAAAATTAAAAAGGTTGGGAATCGTTGCTGCAATTTTCCCATAAATTAAATAATGTCAAACAAGCAATTAACACTTTCAAAGAGAAACCTAAAATATCTTTATGAAATAAATGTACAAATAGCGTTTCTCTTACATTTTTAGCTTTTGTTTTCTTGTTATTACGTGTTTGGCTAGGTTGTTGACTTATTTGGACATAAGATGGCAAAAAAGGATAGAGCATTCTTGTTTTCTAGACCAGATTACTTGTAATGTGATCAAAATTGGAAGACTTCGTAAAAGTTGTCATTTTTCGATTACAATTACGAAAAAATCCTTTTAGTAAAAATGGACAAACTCTTTTTGTGTGGCCCATATTTTCAAGTTCACGAGGTTATTGAACAAATCTCAAACAACAGCTTGTTAGAGAAGCTTGGTAAGTGTAACATGCTCTCTCGTAGTTATGTTCTCAACTGTGAAGGCTACATGAGTGAGGTTGCGTATACTATAGAGTGGCAGTTGCCTATTGACAGAAGTCATCTCTACGCACATTAACCTTTGAAATTGAGTAGGCCCATAGATAGAGTCATCCCATCAAATGCCTTTTCCTTAGCTTCTGCTTTCTGGCTTTCTTGAAGAGAGGTGCCAGGTTCATCAGGGTCGAAATCAAACCTGATAGAAGATTCATCAACGCTGGGCACAGTGCTTGCAGAGTGAGGGCTTTCCCGCCCGATGATCATGGTGTATAGAATGCATATGTTCATGAATCGGGTAGCTCATTTCGTCACGTCTTTGTGAGCTCTTCCGATTGTTTTCCTTTGTCTTTCGCTCCAAGCTGAAAGTCGAGTGTCGGGACTGGGACTAATGAGTGCTAAAGATTGTCATTGTCGCATATCCGCTGCTACTTTACACTGACTCAATCCTGTGTTTTACCGCGACACAAAATCATTATCTCAAAATCTCTTTGTCAGCCAACCAAGTATCGATAGCTCTCTTGATTGATCTAATCAGACACTTGCTATTCCCTACGTGCTTGTTCTCTTGATATTCTACAACTATATGATTTGGAGCCAATCAGGTCTCACTGCGTGTCAAACTGTGTCGGGTGGGAAACATAAGGAATATTCAACGGATTTCTTACAAGATCGATTTTTCTTTTTCTTAATAAAAGAGAATAGGGATATTAACATGTTCAAGATTCTTAATCGTAGCAGATTCAAGTATTTAGACCTTGACATGGTTGATAAAATTTGCAATTTTTGTGTTCAATTCTCGATATGACAAAATTGTACTCGAAGAAATGAGAAATTTGGGTAGGTCAATTTGGATATCACGAAGTTGAGAACTTGAATTTGGTAAGTTTAAATTGAAATGTCAACTCGTCATTGTTCTAAAATTGAATGTAAAATGTATAATTGATAAATATCATATTGTGGTAGTTGATGGAAAAATATCGAGTTTACTTATATTAAGAATTGGGATTCTATTTTAAAATGTCAATCTTATTAAGATGGGTAATTCAATCATTTATAAATTGATTTAAGTTTACATCTTTATTAGATATGAGATTATATCTCTTAACATGCCCCCGCAAGACGGATGGCTCGTTTGAGCAGATTAATCTTGCAATTTGTATGCTCACTTTTTGGAGTTTTAATCGGATCGAATTACTCGTTGAAGCTTAACAGACTCGATACCATATTAAAATATGAAATTCCATCTTAAAATGTCAACCTTATAAAGAGGAGTAATTCAATCCTTCATAAATTAGTTTAAGTTTACATCTTTATTCAATATGAGATTTTATCCCTTAACAAGCGGCAACATTTCAAGTGCGTCGGCCAAATCTCAAGAATTGCCCAGAAACTTGCTTACAATCAAAGAAAAACGAAAAACGAAAAGAAAAAATTATGCTTACACTCAAAAGAAAAAAACTTATTTGCCCCTAGGCGAAAAGAATGACTTGCAAACACCGTGAAAAAGAAAAATGCTTTTCTGCAATACATAACCCTCCAATAAAAAGAAATTTGCAAGTTAAACATATGGAAATTAAAACATAAAATATGTGAAGTTTATTATTAATTTCGCATTATTTATTAGATTTAAATTGCCAAAGAATATGGCGAAACAGACTGATTGATCAATTAAATAATTACAACAAAATATGCAAAAAGAAAACGAAGAGTTTTCTTTGTTGCAGGAGAACGGCTAGTTTTGAATTGCAAATTATGCTTCCAAGTAACCTTTTTTCTCCAAGTGCGAAATCACTACTTCGGCCAAATGAGTTGGAGAATCACACTTTTCTTCTCTTTGATGTAATACTATCTGCAACATGGTAACTCGACAGCATCAGGGGCTGACAAAACATTACATCATGCACGACTAAATTTTTTTCTTTAACAATGTCCAATACTATCCAATCATCTATGTTCATGTACTGACGTACATACTCGAGCATTCTTCGCAATGCAGCTATCCAAAAGGAGGGTTTAATTCTTTTCTTCGTAGTGGGTAGTCATTTAACAATTCCCAAATAAAAGAACCTCATTCCACATGCCAACTCGACAGGGTAGAAGATGATAAATGTTACATTTCAATCTAAATATATTTGTAGCATCAAGAACACATAAGATCTTGTATTACACGACCATTCTAGAACAAGTTCAAATGGAAAGCATACCTCAGAATTTAGTGGTGGCTCGTATGGATCATCAATGCCTGTGAAACCTGAAAGAGCAGAAAATTAAATCAACTTAAAGCTAATAAAGAACTGTATACACAAATAAGAATGGAGCTGCAAGGGAGTGGAGGAATATGAAATTCACAACTTCGAATAGACGATAGAGCAAAGACATGACAGGTTAAGCCAGAATTTTGCCTTCTGAAGCCCCCACTCTTGAAAGGTACAAGTCAATCCATGCAGCCATTGTAACATGATGCGAGTGAAGTCATATTGGCAGGTGGTATTGGCAACTAATGGCTGCTTGGCGAGAAGATCAGGAGGGTAAGACATTTGGAGCCTTATTATTGATTATTGTGTAGAAAAAATCTATGCAGTTTAAAAATTGAAAAGAAGAGGATCCAATCCTGGTCTTGCCAAAAATACAAGCAAATAGATGGTAATGGAAAAAAAAAGACCAGGTTTCCAAATCTCAATCATCAGCTAAGGAGCAAGAAATACCTTTGATTTTTCCAGCTCGTGCAAGCTTGTATAACCCCTTAGGATCCCTAGCCTCACACACTTGTAGAGGTACATCCATGAATACCTGCAAAATTCAAGAATTTTCAATTGAAGAATTGGAACAAATACATATACACCAAACTCAAATTTCACATATCAAAATTTCCAACATCAAAGTATGGGATAAAGTTCTGTTGAGTTGAGAAACACTAGCCTCGACAAAGTCTCCTTCTGGCAGTAGAGCTCGACAGGCTTCTCGATCCTTCCTGTAGGGTGATATCAAACTTGCAATGCAAATAACTCCGGCATCAGCAAAAAGCTTAGCTACTTCTCCTGCGTTTGATAAAATAACAAGCAGAATATTTTAAACTGCTAATAAAGGAGATATATTTTTTTGGAAAGAATAATCATATCATGAACCAGACAATAAACGAACCAATCCTTCTGATGTTCTCTGCTCGATCTTCAGCTTTAAAACTAAGATCACTGTTTAGCCCATGACGAACGTTATCTCCATCAAGGATATAGGTTAGCTTTCCTCTAGCATGTAGGCCACGACTTAAAGCACATGCCAAAGTGCTCTTTCCTGAAAGGAAAAATTCAAGGATTAATTATTATATGTGCCGATGATCTGGACTGTTGGTTTCTAGATTGGCGATGAATGGCAGGTATGACGGCTAAGAACCCGTTTGGCGTGACTTTTGCTTTTACTTTCTATAGAAGAGTTTCATGAGGAAGCTACCTTAATTTGTGTTTAGAAACTATCTTCTAAAAAAACTTCATATTCTTGAAGTGTTTTTAGAAGAAGTCACATAGTCATCTTCCACTAAAAGTTCTTTCAACTAAAAGAAGCACTTTCATAAAATTAACCAAACGAGTCCAAAAGCAGTTTTTGGGTCTCAAGAGCTCCTTTTGGCTTTTCAAAAGTCATGCCAAATTGGCTTCTAAGACAGGGAATTAAGGTAGTTGGTAAAAAGAACAAAATGACAAAAAAGGGTTTTAGAGGGATACGATCAGAATATAACTGAATACTCGTGTGTCACCAAAGCATTATAAGGTTCCTTTGAACTTGTGAAAAACAGAAGAAAGAAACAATAAATCCAGAAACTAAAGAGTAACAGAGCCATACTGTGTTAAAGACAGAAAGGAGAAATGGAAGTAATTATAAAACTATAATGGGGAAAAAAACTAACTGAGTAGTAAGTTTTTACTAATGCTATCACAACTGGCATAATTATGTTAATGCTCGTAAAATTGAAGACATATACTGACGTGAGGTCCCACATGAAATCTGATTCGAGTTTGTTTTTCGAAGATAAAGAAAAATCCAGCACTCAAGTCTCTATGTGAATATAACCTTCAAAGACAAAAACTGTAGCCAACAGCACTTGAATTGTTTTTACTCAAACCACTGTAAAAAGAATCTAGGTTTATATTCATAATCTACTAGCTGGTTTACTAGTTGTAGAAAATGAATTCGTATATAAACAAACTAGCAGCATTCTTTTGCTATTTGGAGGTACACGAGTTTTCAGGTTTCTTGACAAAAATTTACCACAGCTAATGAAAAAGACAAGCACAAAATCCATGTAACAATCTCCTTCCTGCGCAAGAAGAAAAAGAAAATGTGTTATCCCGAGATCAGTCTATTGTATCCTTTAAGCCATAGTGTCTCTCTTGAACAATAGAATGTTTGGTCTCGTTATTAGATAGGATTGGATAGTACAACAAAATTCTTTCCAACTTTGTTCAGTCCTGTGTACCTAATATGCTCAAAAGGAACCTGTGATCACATCAAAATTAGCCACTGGCTGTCCAAATGTATGGAAAGATCAAGAAAACTTCAGAAAGTCACAAGTATAGCAAATTAATGAATGTTGAACAGCTAGAAGATCTGAGCAACAATTGATTCGGGAAGCTAATACTAATTACATAAACTGCCGTTCGTGTTATACAAACCTGAACCACTGAGTCCAGTAATCCAAATTACACAGCCTTTTTGTTTAAGCAACTCCTGCCTGTCACTCTTTTCTACAGAACATTTATGCCATTGAATATTGGTCGAATTTCCAACTGTTGACATCTTGGGCGTACTTTTACCTAGTTAACAGTTATTCAGCATCATTAGAATCTAAACAAATCCCCAAAAACCATTCTCCCTCCATAAGAAAATTTAAACATCAAAAGTGCAGAAAAAAATACCGGGGAAACCATCGCAATCCGTTGTCAAGAAATCATCAATAGCATTGCAACCGCCATTGATGTCTGACGTCGTTTTGGAAGCATCCATTGCCTTTACAGGCTCCAAAAAATTCGATCTCGTATCTCCTCCGGAAATCCCCAATTTTTTACACGTAAAATTAAGCACGGACACCTTCACAGGCATCAACTTCGCACATAACGCCTCGGAATATTCCAAATCTAACGATTTACACAAACTCAATGATCGAATTCCGACTGAGGCCATTTTTTTATTTACCAAATTCAATGATAAATAATCCAAATCCCACTTGGTGTTCGAAAAAAAATAACACAATCCAGAACCCACCTCCGCAATTTATAACTACAAAAAAATTGTCTTAAATATTTTAAGAAGACAGTATAGGAAAGCGCGAAAAATGGCGTTATGTGATGAACCTGTACAGACCAGAAGTGCAAGTGGTGACAGAGGGATACTGGGGTGAAATTGAAATAAATAAAGGTAGATTTATGTTTGTAATGGGCACTGAGATTCCACAGAAGATGGAGATTCCACATTAGTAAGGGCATATTTGGCTATCCTTACTTTATTTTCTGATTTCCTACGAGATCATTTTCAATCACTCGTGATAAAATATTCTACACATATATCAAAAAAATTCATATTTTTTAATCACACATTCTCTAAAAAAATCACTATTCAAAACTCTTCTTTTCTACGATAATGATTGTCAAACAAACTCTAAAGGTTATAGATTCGAGATTAAGATGGTGGAGACGTTTTTACTTTTTACCATATTTTGTTGTTCTCTACTTTTTCTGGATTTAACACTTGATTGGTCTTTATTATTTTTAAAATATATTTTTTCCTATCTTATTTTCAATTATACATTCTTTAATAAAATAATATTACATGCAAATTCAAAAAAAATTCTTTACATTTTAACCTCATATTTTCCATCAAAATATTATTCCAAAATATATTTTGGAGAAAAAATGGGGCTCAAACATGCTTTTAATTTAACGTACTGTCACTGAAGTTTGTGCAAAATTTTAAATTGGTCGTTCAAATATTTTTCTCTCATTGTCACTAAAGTTTAATCCAGCGTATAATCGGATAATCTAACGTGTTATCGGATAAATTTCAAGTTGGTCCTAGTGAAAAACTAGTAAAACCCTAGGTCCATGTTTGATTCACCTAAGAATCAATGCTAAAATTTAAGTCGAAGCCCACAATTAGCCCCAGTTTGGTCCCCATCACTTCAAATTATAATTTTTGAAATAGTTTTTTTTTCTTGGAGTGTGTGTGGTTAAAAAAGAATTAATTTTTTTTTTTGTTTTCATGTAATATTATTTTATGAAAGATTGTTTGGTTGAAAATAAAAGAAAGAATAATAATTTTTTGGGATAATGTGGGCCAAATGGGGGCTTAATTTTAACTCCAAGGACTCTCAATTCGATTTTTAAATCTTCATATATAATATTTAAGCTTTCAACCCTCCAATCTTATTTGTTACTCTTTTAAAGTATAAACTATAGTTAGTTTGTGGGCATCTCGAGATCAAATTAAGAACCTTGAAAACAAAACTAGGACTCCCAATTGTTAAACAGAACGAGAAAAAAATCAAGAGAGCATAATCTCTCCTCTACAAGGGACGGCCAAGACATGCCAAAAATGTAATCTCGTTTCAATCAATCTTTATTTTCTATTTTTGTTCTTTTTCCACATATAGACCCTAAATTATTATTACTTGTACAATTTGGTCCTGATCTTTTACGCAAACTATTAAATGAACTTGATTGGACTTATCTAATTTACATTACATAATTATTTACAGTCAAGTCAATTCGAGAATGCTCGGTATAATTATTAATTTTTGTTTTTCCACTATAGACGAGATCATGGGCTTATAGAATACATAAAAGGGAAGATTACATATTCAAGAGTATAAGTTTAGTCTATTTCAAAAATAAGAACACAAGTTTAAAATTATCAAAATCAGATTTTTATTAGATTTTTTTAAATTTTTGTTTATGAAATAATAAATTATTAAATTAATTTATTATTAAATACTTAATTCTAATATAATATAATTAACCCATCCCACCTTCACCACCCCTACCGCTCCGGCAACCGTTCCGATCACCGCCTTACTTCGGCGAACTTTCCGACGACTTCCCGGTGAACTTTTCCGGCGACTGTCCGGCAAAGTTTTCCGACGACTTCCCGACGACTGTTCCGGCGAACTTTTTCAGTAACTTTTTCGATTCTAACAATTATTTATTTTATTAATTAAATATAATGGTGTTACAATTATACAATTAATGGTCACATATACATAATTAATTGGTCACAGATTATTTTTGAGGTCACAAATCAAAAAAATTATAGGTCACGTTTTTTTTATTGATCACAGATCAAAAAATTTGTAGGTCACAGATTATTTCGAAATCACAAATCAGGTCACATATTATTTTATTGGTTACGGATCAAAAAATTACGGTCACAGTTATCTATCAGTCACATATTTTCAAATTTATTGGTCACGGATTAATTTTTAGTCACAATTTTAAGGTCACAGTCGAATTTTTCTTGTGACCACCCCCGTGACCACCACCAATTTTTGTGACCATCCCCGTTACAGATTAATTTTTAGTCACAATTTTAAGGTCACCATCACCGAATTCTGTGACCACCCTCGTGACCACCACCGACTTCTGTGATCACCACCTCACCACTGTCACCGACAACATAGTAGCTAAAGCCACCGTCACCAGAACCACTTCCACCTCTCGGCAGCAAACCATCGTCTCAAATATTGTAGCTAACATCATCATCATCACCACCACCACTACCTATCCACAACCACATCACCACCATACCACCACCCAAACACTATTAAAACCACAAATCCACCACCATCGCACCATCACATATTTCATCCCACCCACAACACATCATCTCCTGAATATCCATTTACACCACACCCAAACACGGATCACCACCACACACCACCGTTCTCACAGATCAACACCGCACCATCACATGTTTCATCATTTATCCTGTCCCACACACACAAATCACCCACGGCATCGCCGTAGCAAATCCTTTCTTCTGTTACCTACACCTCACCATCACATATTTCATCATTTCTTTTGTCAGACACAAATCACCATGGCGACATCACGACGACGTTTGCCTCTATGATGACGAGGATTAGCAACGAGGAAAGGAGAAGAGAGGAGCGATCGGTACCGCTGTGCTAGTGCTTGATGACGACGAGGAGAGGAGAGAGATGAATGACATCATCACAGAGGCGAACGACAAACACCACTGTGACGACGAAGATCGGCAACGAGGAGGAGAGAAGGTGAGCAGTCGTTGTTGCCGCCAGATCTGTCACCAACCACCCATAACAAGATCGGCACCATCGCCCCTCTACGCCACCATCACCAGAGAAGGCAAAGAGAGAAGTTGATTTGGGATTTTAGGGTTTAGTTTAGAGAGAGAACATGTTGGGGGGGAAATGAGGTGTGTGCGGTTGATTTCTAAATTAATTGAATTTAATAATAATATATTAATTAAAACATCTGATTTTTGAAAGGTTAAACTTCCTACATGATTTTAGAATGTTGAATACTTAAAGTAGGGATTTGTGTAATTACCACTACATAAAAATCTATTCGAACGTCAAATAATTAGATCAAGGCGAAATAACCGTTATGTAGTTATTTTCTCACCTATGGCTCACAATCTTAATCGGTTTCTTTGTGATATAATCATAAAGTTTTTTTTCTTTTTTTTCCTCATATCATCTGTCTGCACACCATTATGTAAACAATGATATATAAATGGCATTACTCCGCTCTTAAATTGTCTTGTAAGTTGTAATTATGTCTTTGTGACAAAGGTGTACAGATAGATGGTTATATGTTTTGTTTTTTCATTAAAATTGACAATGTATCCCTTATATACCCACTCGATCACAAAAGGAAAAAACCAAAAAGTTAAAACTACCCCTTATTTGATCAATACAAATAAATCAACTCTTTTCAATATCTTCTCATGGAAATGTTTTTCATTTAAATATTATATTGTTTTGTTCAAGGATAAACAATTGACTGATAAATTTAGTGAAAATCAGTGTGTGTGTGTGTGTTTTTTTGTTCCATTTACAATAGTTTTATAGGTATTTAGCCATCAGGGTTTGGTAATGTTAGGGCGGGAAAAATTCATAGGTCAAGGATTATCTTTCACGAAATCAAAAATTAGATCCCAAAATTTAAATTTACAAAACTTAGTTTTTTCCATGAATTAATTAATTATATTTTACAATTAATCTATTAAATTAAATATTTAACTGTAATATAAAATACTCCACCCCACCTCCACCACCACCACCACCACCACCACCACCACTCCGACGACTGCTTCGGGGACTACTCCGACGATCGGCGACTACTTCGACAACTATTCTCCGGCCGCACTCAATTTCGACGAACATTTTCTAATGACCGTTAATTCCGGTAATTGCTCCAATTCCAAGGTCACATATCAAAAAAATTATATGTCACTTGTCACGTATTTTCAAATTTGTGAGTCACAAATTCCTTTTTTTAGTTACAAATTATCAATTTTAAAATCACAGTTCAATAGCGAGGTCACAAACACAAGAAAAAACACTACAGTTCAATAGCAAGGACACAGCCACCCAAAAAAATCACCACAATTCAATAGCTAGATCACAGACACTAGCTAGGTCACAGACACCAGAAAAAATCACCACAGTTTAATAGTGAGGTCACAGACACCAAAAAAAATCACCACAGTTCAATAGCGAGGTCACATACACCAGAAAAATACCACGGTTCAATAGCAAGGTCACAGACACAAAAAAACCACCACAATTCAATAGCGAGGTCACAGAAAAAAAAACTACCACCACTCACCCTACCACAACAATAACAAAAAACAACCACCATCACACAACCATCACCACAGCCGAAAACATGCCACCACAAATCAACCACCTCCACAACCACACATCCCCGGTTACAGGCTACACAACAATAAATCCAACTTTCATTAGCTACTAAACACTTACATACGAAACACACGATGCACAAACATCATCATCCCACAAATCGGGATCTAGAATAGATCTCCAAGAGGCAGACGACCACAAGTGTAGCCGCGACGCGCTGCTGCGATTCGCAGCAGAGAGGGGGAGAGGGGGGAGACGGAAGAAAGGGGGAGGAGTAGGGTTTGAGAATTGAAATTTAGGGTGGGAGTATATATTTAATTTAATTTAAAATATTATTATTAATATTAATTGTGAAATTAAAATCTAATTTTTGATTAAATAAAATATAAACCTGATTTTTTAAAACATCAAACTAAACACCTGGTTTAGTGAAATTTTCCCATGTTGGAGCCTAGTTTTTATTTATTTATTGCATAATTAATGCTCCTTTATTTTCTCGCCCTTTTTGGCTTAAGATCAAGGTCCAGGCTCTAATCCTGCCCAACTGCCCTGTACGTTGTGCGGTTGTAGCATGTCTCTAGCAACTTTAATAAGTAATGACCAATTTGACACGACTTTTAAGATAAAAAAAATTACTTTTAAATTTGTTTCATTAATTTTATAAAAGTAATTCTAATTAGAAATTATTTCAAAGGAGGTTGACGTAATATGGTTATTTCTAAAGACTCTTTTGGAAGAGAAAACTCTTTTAGCAATTAGCAATCAAACGACTAAAGGAGATTCATCGACAAATTCTTCTACAAAACTCAGAAATCTTGTCAAATAGGTCATAAGACGATTAGCTGGTACTTTCATTAAAGTATGTAGTGTTGGTTAAAGAAAATAGAAGCTTAGAAAAAGAATAATTAGAAAAATAAGATGAAGATTAGAAAACAAAGAGCCCCTTGGTCGGTCCCCAGCCCCTACATTTTCATAAAATGTGACTTAATCATTATTAATGACATAATTAAAAGCTAATGACGTAATTAGGCAAGGTCTGTGGGGGTATTGTCTAGTGATGCCATTCCCACACGACAGTTGACAATTGACTTTGCAGAATTTGTTATCTAGCCAATTCACCAACTGGTAAAACCTTTAATCTTAAGTGAAATTTGGTAGAATTACGATTAACGTACCCATCACCTACCTCGTGTGGCACGTTTTCATAGTTAATCGCATTACCTAACTTTGAAATCTTCCAATTTGTCAGCAATTTTTTTAGTGGGGGCATCGCTTGCTTGCTTTGCTTCCTTATCCAAATAGCTAAAAGATTTGAAAATGATAAAATATAGGCCCCGTTCGGGAGGGATTAAAAGCCAATTAAAATTGAAAATATGACCGTTATTGGGTCCCACTCGTCTAATAAAAGTCAACAATAACGACTAAATTTTCAATTTTAATCCGATTTTAATCCCTCCCATACAAGGCCATATATCATATAATTAAAGGAAAATGATATAAGTACGGATTTTCTCCCCTCACCCATGACAGGGGTGGCATGTGCCAGGCCCATGGCCCTGCACATGTTGATAATTGAGATCATACTTGGGTTCAATTTTAATTTTAGTGGAAATTAAACAAAATCAGAACTTTAAAGTTCCAATTTTAAATTTCAGATATAAACTTTATTTATACAAAAATCAGATATTAATTCATCTCTATCTAAATTATAATTATCCTAACCCTAAAAATTCCAAATTATTTATCACATCTTCATTGTCTCTCTATCCTCTCCTTCTCTCTCTTCCTCGTCGTCTCTCCCATCTCTCGCCTCTCTCTTCTTTTCCTCGCGCTGTCGTCGTCGCCCATCAATAATTCAGAAACAAAATTTTCATCAACAAATACACTTGCTCTAAGGGCGTGTTTGATTTGCGAAATTTTCCAGAAAATATTTTCCGTTTTCCATCTTTTGGGCTGTTTGATTGCCTAAATTTTCCCCTCCACCAGCAACGTCAGCATTTTCTTGGTTTTCCTTGAAAATATTTTCCCAACATTGGGAAAATATTTTCCAACTGTCTGGGTAAATTTTTTTTTTTTTTTTTGGGCAATGTAAACAAATATCATAATCAATTGTAAAAAAAAAAATTCATTTTAATGGACAATTTTCATGTAAAACAAAGTTAAACGAACACTAAAATTTGATAAAATTTTTTTTTTTAAAAAAACAATTTTTTTTTTGTTTTTTTTTTTTACTTTTTGGTAATGAAAACAAATTTTGTATCCAATTGTGGAAAAAATTATTACTTTAATTTAGGACTTCCATGTAAAACAAAACCAAATAAATACAAAATTTTAAAATTTTCCAGGTATAAAATTATATCAATCAAACACATTTGAAATCATTTTCCCTGCAGAATATTTTATAAGCAAATCTTTTTCCTATAAAACCTTTTCTTTCCACCCATTTTCCACCATTACAATCAAACGCATCCTAAATGAAGTGTCATTCATCCCCAACACAAATCACAACAAATTCTTTCTTCTGATTAACATTAGCTAGAACATAAAGCGCCTCAGCGTTAACATCTAGACAATTAAAGTAGAATAATGATTGATGAAGGTAAAACTATTACGTGGTGGAAGTAAGATAGTGAAGTCGGAGATATGGGGGGGGGGGCAGAGTGATTGGGGGACATCCTAGGTGAATATCGCTCATCACTTACTCCTCCACCGAATTGCCATCGTCAGACGGTGGTGATGGCGTCGCCGGCGGCGATGCTCGTCCTCCCTCTTCACATTCCATTGATTTTCCAGTACGAGATTTTGCATAGACCAGAAGTAATTGAAAAGCAGATTTGGCTAAGAAAATTTATTTAGGAAAATAGGGGGTGACCTTTCAAATAATATGATTTTTTTGGCTCAAAGTGACGGATTCTCGAACTTTTTAAAGCCAATTTGGCTCAATTTTTAAAAATTTATTTTTAATTACACGTTTACAGATTATAATTTTTGAAGAGTGAAGATGGTGGTTGTTGAGATTGTGACGGTGGTGGTGTTGACGGTAATATATTTGAAGAGTCAGTGATGGTGGTAGTGGTGGTGGTATAGGCGGCATTAGTGGTCCTGCTACTGTTGGTGGAGGTGGCGGCGTTGACGGTAATAGATTTGAGGAGACTGTGATGATGGTATAGGTGGCATTGGTGGTTGTGCTACTGTTGGCGGAGGTGGTGGTCACAAATTGTTTTGTTGATTTGTTTGAGGTGATGTTACTATCGGAAGGTGGTGGTCACAGATTATTTGGTCGTTTGTGATCATTAAATTGGTTAATCTGTGATCAATGAAAAAGATAAATTGTAACAAAAAAATAATGTATGACCTAAAAATTGTTAATCTGTGATCGATATTTTGACAATTTGTGACTGCCTATTAAGTTGTGACTTGTAATATTTGTAATTTGTGATCGATGAATAAATTGTGACGTACAAATTTTTTTATTTGTGACCAACGAACAAATTACGACTTATAAAATTTCTGAATTGTGACCGTAAGGACCTATAAAATTTCTAATTTGTGACCGTAAAATAATTTGTGACTTATAAAATTTGTGGTTTGCGATCGATGAACAAATTGTGACATATAAATTTTTTGAATTGTGGATGTAAAATAATTTGTGACGTTTCAATTTTTTATTTGACCGATGAACAAATTGTGACCTATAAAATTTTTGAATTGTGATTGCAAAATAATGTTTGACATGTAAAATTTGATATTTGTGACAAATTAATAATATGTGACCAATTATATAAAATGTGTGACCAAGTTATATGGAATTGTGAACTTAATGTATTTAATTCATAAAATACATATTTAATTTATTTATTTATAAATAAATTTTTAAAAAAATTAAGATTTGAAATTTTAAACATAATGTCTTAAATTTGAAATTTGTAAAACTAAACCTCTTAGTTTTGAATTTTTTCCTTAATTTTAATACATTTTTCTTTTTCTTCTTTTCAATCAATTTTTCAATAAAATAATATTACATTTAAATTCAAAAAAATTTTATTTTTTAATCACACATTATTTAAAAAATCACTATTTCAAAATACATTTTTCTCAAAATTACATTTTAATGGAGCCCCAGACAAACGTTAAATATACATATTTGTGGAATGCGATTTCCTCTCATTATGGACATTTCATTCAAATGGTAACGGATTACTTTTCAATAAAGTCATTGTGTGGCCCCCATTGAATTTATAAATTTTGGAATAGTGATTGATGAAAGAATGTGTTGTTGAAAAATAATGAATTTTTTTTGATTTGTATATAATATTATTTTATTTGGAGAATGTGCTTAAAATTCAGAAAGAGGTTTTTTTTTTAAAAAAAAATTTTGGGGGCCAAACAAGGGGAAATTTTGATTTCGTATTTGATACAGACTTGCCCTTACCAAAAACAATTATAAAAATTAAAATTAAAATCAACAATTAATTTTACCCAAACATTTTAGTGGACTCACAACTTTTTTAATTTTTCGATAATTCATTTTATCATTTTTTTTATTGAAATCTACTTAAAAGTTTAATTTTTAGTAAAACCAAACAGAAGAATAATGCTTGGAAAATGCTATGTGTACATAGCATTTTCCATAATGGTGTCCATAATGGACACATGGAAGCTCCCTATTGGGGAGGTGCTTGCGGGCCCAGGCACCACTCCAATAGGGGGTCTCCATGTGTCCATTATGGACACCCTTATGTATTGTGCTATGTACCCATAGCACAATCCATAATGCTTAGCTATGTTGGGAAAAAGGTCCTTGTACATGGGGGATTGCCAAAGCAATGTACAGGGACTGAGATGGCATCCCTGATTGGATGTTTTTATTATTATTATTTTTTTGACCAAACTCAATGAAATGTTGCCATCAGGCAATCTATAACTCAATCTGACAAATCTAATGTACACAGTAACACATAGCATGCATGGTTCACTATTGTAATGGCGCACGCCTGGTAACTAGAAAAATTAATCAAAAACCTGTCGCCAATTGAAATAAACTAAAGATTATTGTTTGGCTATCACATGATTATGAACAAATGAAACCCCCAAAAAACTACTTGCTCAAAAAATAACACAGTCAAAACTAATTTTTTTCCATTTCTAACACTTTTTCTTTACTAATCTTGGTACCCGAAAAGCACTCTTCAATCCCTTCATGAATCTTTGACGCAAATTCATCCTTGTTTTCCCATCAAGTGATACTTGAGAGGAAGAATATCCTACACCGACACTATTTGTCACATTATGAAGACTAATGGAAGAAATCGAACCAATCTGCCCCCTTTCTATCTTATTCTCCGAGCTTAAATGAAAACTTGCAGACCTCCCCAAATCAGTCCTATTGGTAATATATTCCGATTCATTCAAAAGTTTCCTCATGCCACTCAGTTCTTTCTCCAAGCAGTGAACACGTGAATTTGTGGAATTCATCACTGCCTTGAGCTCTGCCACTCGATGCAGCGCTGCATCGCGCTTGAGAATCGAGCCAAGTGTCACAGCATCTTCAGTTTGATGTTTGTGATCTTGGTGATCAACAATAGAGATGATGGAGCGCCGAGTGTTCAGTTGCTCGACAAACATGGCGTGTACAACAAACCTCAGTGGCATTCTAGGATTCTGTACAGCATGCATGAGAATTTTGGAGGATAAGATGCTGCAATCTACATAAGTACACAGTTCTGTTTTCTGGTCCTCTGTCATTTTAACAACGTGTTCCTGCATAATGTAAATAATGGCTCATTTTGGTCCACAACACAACAATGAACAACCAACAATTCAACTACTTAACACTCCTTGTTCTTATTCGATACTTTCCAATCCAACAAATCAAACGTGTTGATGCACAAGATAAGGTTCGGATCGTTCCAACAAATTTGAAAATGAAATGTAGATCAATTCATAGACACCACAGATAATTAGATAAACAAGAGTACGAGTATCATACCTTGAGGTAGAGGTCAGTGATTATATAAAGAAGGTCATGACATTCGGTCAACCGTTGATTTGTTGACTTCAAAATTAGTTGAAAATCCTCAAAACACAGTTTCCTAACATCGTGTAAACAACTTGTAACGGCTTCGACATCTCCCATCAAACTTAAGGCCTCGATGCACCTACTAACAAGACAAGCTGTTGTTTCAACCTCTGGAAGCAGTGAAAAACAGGATCGCAATACAATAGAGACATACTCCAGGTTAACAGCGACAACAAGACGAAAATAGTTTTCTGTTTTCTGACATAAGTTCTCGTCTCTCGGTCCTCTAGTTTCTGACATATCCAGCAACCTGGCGGCTATTAAAAGCGAGGCAACATTAAATGGAGTTATGGAAATACGGGCCCCATAGCAAAAGTTTGTCACCAAAGAAAATGTCTCGGCCGTTATATTTAACGGGAGGGAGAAGGTTGCTCTGGAAAATTCTTTCAGCTGTCGTTCCAAATAGCCACTCCTTGCTATCAAACGATCCTGATACAGAAGAATAGAGGAAATAATGAATGCACACATTAGAGATACCCTCAATTTTCTTGCAGTCATTTATTTACGAAAACTTGTAGAAGTATTGATATTCCTCTTACTTTGAAACATTTTCATGGCAAAACGGAAGATAAATTAAAGTAGATTAGAAGATTGTAGCAGAAAAAGTGAACCAAAAGAAAAGAATCATGGAATTCATATAACACCAACCTTGATTAACTGAAAATTATCTTCTTATGACTTGCAAAAACTATTTGATCGTGTTTTTAATTTGATTATCACCATTAGAAATACAGCAAATCTCTTAGAATATGTTGACAATCACCTCTTATATTATTAAAAGTGCTTCAAAATACCATCGATGAGGGTTTACTTAACAAGGATTCATGAACTGGGATGCAGGTTAGGACTTTCATCCAACCAGCTCCAATATTCCCACTAATGTATTTAAATAAAAAAAGATTGTACAATTTTGCAATCTCTTTATTATCCCTCAAAACTTCAAAGATTGTAAGGTTGTTTACTTTAGGATAATCAGTATACGGGAATGGTAAAGAAAGTTTGAACGTCAACCATAAAGCCTCTGATTCTCTAACAATAATTGCTGAAATCATAACAGTCAGAAAACAACTCATGGATTGAAAAAAAGAAAAAAAGCAACCTTGTTCATCTCATAAATCATGGCAATTTCAAGAATGAAATTCCACTCACAAACTCATGGCAACTAAAAAAAGCACACTTGACAATCCCAAAATCCTAGCAATGAGGCAATAGAAAATCCTATAATTCATGGCAATTATGAGAATGAAAATTGCACATATCGTGGCAATGCATTCTACAATGAAAGGTTATTTTTTCCATTTTTTATAGTGAATTCAAGTCATTGTTTTCTACATCTTTCTCTCTATATCTCATTCTCAAATTCATATGTAAAGAGCACCATCAAAGTACCTTGTGAAGCCGGAAACATGAATCCTGGATGTGTATAATTACATCTGGTTCACGGCAAGTAGCCAACGACCTTAGATAAAGAAATCATTTATCATAAAATTATAACGAGCATAATGATACTAATATTAAACAAAATAAACTAGGGAAATCGAGAAGAAAAATAGTGGAAAAATTACCAAGCTTCCACCCGTCTATTTTCAGGGGTAGAAGATGCTGTAGAATCCGGTGAGAGAGAAGGAATGGTGGATGAATCATCATCATCATCTTCTTCTTCTTCATAGATAATATTGGAAACTCCCAATTCATTCCATCCTTTCGGTACCAATTCCATTATTCAACAGTATGGCAGTCTAACAGTGTCTCTATCTAGGGTTTTGGGAAGGTGGGACGAAAATCCCACTGGTTTTAATTTGGTTTGCGCATTTACTGCTGACATGCGACAAATCATAAATGCTCGCCTTAATTTTTCATCGTGAGAATTCAATTCGTTTTAATTCTTATTTTTCCAGAAATTTTCTTTGCTTTCCAATATTTTGGAGCAGGAACTGGAAAATCTGATCTGAATTTCGCTGTGACTGAGATGCATCGCAAGGATATCCATCGATGCAAATTCTTGATTCTCTAGACATGCACAGTATTTGGGTAAAATTTAGGCAAACTGGATAGAAGAACTTGGACTTCATTTGATAGGCAAACGTGAAAATCAATTTAAATTCTATGTTACTTAGAAAATAAAAATACGTCAAATTCATATGAATTCGTTTTTCATGAAAACAAATAAAATACAGTTTAAAGTGGTTGTACCTTGAAATTCAGTTTCTATTTCCACGTTGCAATCAAACGTCCAAAGTGAACTTCGTTTTCTTCAAATGTGACATTTTTCGTGACAAATGAGGCAATCAAACAGGGCCTTAATAGAAATAAATAAATAATTAGCGACAAATAAACAGCAAAAAGAGATGGGTATGGTTCTCTTGGAGTTTGGAGTTATTATTGGCAATTAAGAATAAAAAAATGATTTTTTTTTCCTTCTAAAATTCTATTTATCGACTAAAATTAGTAAAAAAAAAAAAAACTTAGAGAATAACCACTCTAAAATTCTACACTATAACTTTCAATGATTTAGAAAAAAAAAGTTATTTACTTTGAAAATATATCGTAATTTTGTTTTGTATCACGTATTTGATAGAAATTATTTTTGACTAGTGTATCATAATTAACCTCGTATTTAATCATCAAATCCTTACCCTATAATTTAAGAGAAAATTATTTGAAATCATATTTTTTTAAGTTTTAATTTCATTAATTAGATATTAATGTTTTTTTAAAATTAGTTAGTCAAATGAAAGTAACTTACAATTACGCAGTTTATATGTCACAAGTATTTATAAAAAAAAAATTCACAATCACATATCATTTGATCAAATGATTCTTGAAAGTTTTTTACGACTTTGTTAATTTTAAATTTGTATTATAAAGCTATTACGACCTTAAAATGTGGAAATTACATGTATTCCTACCTTTGGAGATCCAATTTCTAAAACCAGATTTTATCTTTTTTCTTTCAAAAGTCAGACTTTTTAAAATAGATACAAGTTTTTTATATTTAATTAAATATTAATAAAAATATTATATAAAAAAAATTATATAGGATTTAACCTAATTCATTTCCTCTCCTACGGTCTACTCTCTCACCCTCTCCTCTCTCTCTCAACAATCGCCGCTCCTCCTTTCCCTACTCTCCGGCGTTGGCTTCTCCTCCTCTCCCCCCTGCCTCCCGTCTTCTCCCTCCCCCCCACCCCGCGACGGCTCGCGCCTAATTCGCAGCAGCGTCGCGACGCCAGCAGCAGCGTTGCGATCTTTCTTGCCCTAATTGGAAACGATGTCGCGGCAACTGCGCCGCGCCAGCTTAGGTCGCGACGCTGTCCCTGGTTTTTGTCGACCGAAGCTCCGATCAGCAGGTCGCGGTGGTTTTTTACAAAGAGATCCTGGTTTTTGTTCGGTCAATTAAATGTGTACCGTGACTTGAGTTGTGCGATGGCGCGGGGACGGCGGATTCGGAAGTTTTTGGTGGTTGTGGTGTAATTTGGGGATTTTTTGCTGTTTGTGGTGGATTTGGGTATTTTTTAGTGGATGTTGTGGTTGTGGTGTAATTTGGGGATATTTTGTGTGGATGTTTATATCGTGGTTTGCGGTGTTGTGCAGTGTGTTTTTGTGGTGGTTGTGGAATGTGGTTGGTGGTTGTGCGTGCGGTAGCGGTGGTTTTGTGTGGATGTTTCTATGGTGGCTTGCGGCGTTGTGCAGTGGGTTTTGTGGTGATTGGTCGACATGTTTTGTTGCCGTTTTTGCTGTGGTGGCTGTGCTGTGACCAATGCTGTGACCTGAGCCATATATTGTGACCGATGCTGTGACTATCAATAAAAACCTGAGCAATGCCCAAAAAATATTCTGTGACCTGTGCTGTAGCCATTTGAAATAAACTTGTGACTATCAACCAAAATCCGAGTCATTTGAAAATAAAATAGGACTATGAACAAAATCGTGAGCCGGGTGCAATATATTCTGTGACTTGTGCTGTGACCATTTGAAAATAACCTGTGACTATTAATAAAAATGTGAGACGTGAGCCTTATTGTGTTATCAATTATTATAAACAAAAAATCAGGTGTGTGTGACCTGTGACCTTGGCTGTGACCTGGACTGTGACCTGTGACCGGGGCTGTGACTACAAAAAATTCATGTCATCGGAATAGTCGCCGGAATCGGAGTGGTCGCCGGAGAAGTCGTCGGAATCGGAGACGTCGCCGGAGTAGTCGCCGGAGCAGTAGCCGGCGTGGGGTGGTGGTGGTGGGGGTGGGTTAATTTTATATATATATATATATTTATTTATTTATATCTTTTTATATATTTAAATAAATAAATAAATATTTATAAATATGTGTATATATAGGTCAAAAAATCTGATTTTTGAAATGTAAAAGTTGTTTTGTTATTTTCGAAATAGAGTAAAGATAAAGTAGGGAAAGTGAATTTTTCCCCCTTAAAATTTTCCCATAATTTAGACATTTTATGAACATTTGGAAACAAGCCAGGCCAATGACTTTTCAGAGTTTCCAGGCCCAATGTATCCTTACTGCCATAGGCCCATTCTAAAACCCAACAACTACCTATTTATTCTGTAAACCCTATTCTCGTTTTCTTCTCCACTTTGCAGCTGATTGAGGGAGAAACGAATCTGTACAGCAAAAATGAAGTACAACACACGAGTCTCATCCTCCAGGCGCAAGAACAGGAAGGCACACTTCACGGCACCGTCGAGTGTCCGCCGTGTCTTGATGAGCGCTCCCCTGTCCTCCGACCTCAGGACAAAGTACAATGTTCGTTCTATGCCGGTACGCAAGGATGACGAGGTCCAGGTTGTCAGGGGTACATACAAGGGTCGCGAGGGCAAGGTGGTGCAGGTTTACAGAAAGAAGTGGGTCATCCATATAGAGCGGATCACCCGTGAGAAGGTTAACGGGTCCACAGTCAATGTCGGCATCCATCCATCTAAGGTAGTCATCAGCAAGCTGCGCCTTGATAAGGACCGCAAGTCTCTTCTGGAGCGCAAAGCCAAGGGTCGTGCTGCCGCCGACAAGGATAAGGGCACAAAGTTCACCGCCGACGACATCATGCAGACCGTAGATTAATTAATTTAATCTTCGACTATATTGGTATTGTCACTCGATTTTACTGTTGGGTTTAATTGGTTCATGTCGATGAGATGAATTGAGTGAACCTATGTTGTTGCTACTTCATTTTTGGTTAGATTTTCGTACTAGGAGACTTTTGGATATTGATTATGCTTTATTTTTCTCATGGTTTAATGAAATGCTTATAGCTTGGGTTTTTGATTTTACTTGAATTGAATCATTGTTGGCCTTTTGTTGCTATTACTGTTTAATTTTTGCTAGTCCTACGAATTTATGTTAAGGAGAGGAAGGTGGAACTGCTTTACTGTTTTTGTATTTTTTGGACTCAATTAGATGGTTCTGGAAATTGTGATTTTGAGGCTGCTTGAGCTTTTTTTTGTGTGTTCAAGTAAACGCTGGTAGTTAAGCATCACAAATTTTGGGTTCAGTTGCGGTAAATTTCACTGTGATATAATGTTAATATGCATAAATTATATATGCTTGTTTAATTTATCTTCGTTATTTTGTGATTCTTGATATTTGCTGTTGTTTGTGCTACATTCTCGGTATGTCATGCTGATATATGTGCAAGAATTGTTGTGTTACGCAGTGGCTATTTGCTCATTGGTACGTGATATTAAAATTACGAAATACTTTGCATACTTTTGGTATATGTTGTGAATTTGTTTTTCTGAAGTTCAATTACTGTGCTTTTCGTTATGTAGACTAATTTGTAAATTAATTGATGCAGCAAGTTTATTAGCATAGAAAGGAAGTGTGAGTTTGCGTGTCATTATAGGCTCCACTTTGTTAGTATCTGATAATGAAACGTGACATTGAAGAATCGTGGCTGAATGGTGATATAATTGGGGAGAACTTTATACTGGTTTATTTGAACAATTAGTTTACCTTCCTTTTTATGGGACCTATTAAGTCTCTCTTCTCTCCCTCCTTTAGGAAGTGCAGAATGCCATGGCAACAACATATCCATTTTTCTCCAGAGATGCAAGAGAATCAATTTGTCTCAATTACGTTGCAGTGAGAGATGGTTTCCACCGTCCATCTCCCACCTCACAAGCAAAGAAACTGAGCGTTTTACTCCTGTCCATGGATGATGAACTCACCCGTTTGTTTTAAACAAACGATAAGGCACTTTATAGCTAATTGTTAAGAATTGATGTTCTATCTTGAAAGGTCAAGGTTAATACGAGTAACCAAATTCTTTATAAGTTGGTTTATGTTTACATCTTTATTCGATGTGGGATTCTATCTCTTAACATGCCCTCGCAAGATGGTGGCTCGTTTGAGCAGACCAATCTTGAAATCCATATGCTCACTTTTGGAGTCATAACCGGATCAAATTGCTCGTTAGAGTTTAACGGGCTCTGATACCATGTTAAGAATTGAGAGGTTTACATTGTTTGGGAGTGGGGCGGACCGGCAGAGGTCCGTGAAAATTGGCTGGGAGTACTCGAGGTTAGCAGTGATGCATGATCATGAAGGCAATTGGAAAGATAAGGGCAACATTTAAAACATACTGAGTTGTTTTGCTTTGTCCTGTATACTGTAAAACCTATGCTTCGTCCAAAGTTTGGTCTAAAATTGCCGAATTTAAATATGTTTGCCCTCTTAAAATCTCTATTTCGAATTTTCGATGGAAAAAAATGCGACGAGGGTAGGAGGAAAACTTGTTTATACTAATAGCATTTAAACTTAGAAAACATTAAATTTTAGTTTTGAATAAAATATGATCTTAGCTTTTGGATCAAGATATTCTCCTCTTCCTCTCGTTCTTCCTATAATGTGAAAAATTATATTTTAATCTAAAATATGATGAACTTCAAGTCCAATGCCATTTTAATTTCTGAAAAGTACATGTATTGCGTAGTTAGCTTGGTTATGCAACGGATTTCTCTATAGGATTTAGTTGCTTCATCCAAGGCATAGACGAAAGAAGTTGACATTATTGAAATAAGTATCGATGGGAATAAGCTTTCAGAGAGAAGTTGAAGACCTAATTTACAGGTTAACGAAACTCATTCCATTCTATAGCAGTTACCAAAAACAATAGATGGGAGGAAGTGAGATCGGCTTTAGAATATGCTCAAGTCAAATAGGCATGAGAACTACAACTTTGCCTATAAAACAAATTGTAATGCTAAAAGATTAGAAAAATGGCAAATATTATAAAGAAGGAAGTTTCGATTAATCTATAAATTACCCTTTTCATAAAAAATTTCGTTGAAAGAACATACACAAATTTTATCTATCATTAGTATTTCCAGAATGAAGAGAGAATTATTTTTTGAAACCTGAGGGGTTGCTCAATTGGTCAGATCTTGAGTTTGCTCCCAAATGGTCACAAGTTCGAGTTTCCTCAGGACCACTGAGGTGAGTATTCGGCCGTAAATTTCAGGGCCCCGTGGAATTAGACGAGGTGCGCACAAGCTGGCCCGAACATCCACAATTAACGAAAAAAAAAAAAAATTTTGAATCAACAAAAAAATAAAATGAATAATTCCATTTACAATAATGAAACAAATAAAGAAATGATTAATAAAAAAAATTTAATTGAGTTTATTTTGACTAAAAAAAAGTCAGTTTATAAACTTGCCATGAGCATATGTATTTTACAAATTATCACATACGCCGAGGACAAATAAATGATGGACATGAATGGAAAAATGAAAGGCACAAAGGCAGCCTTGTTTGGTGGGAAGGCTGCTAAATTGGGGGTAGAGTACAGTGTTAAAGACCCTCGTAGTCGTAGACGGTTTTTCTTTTAAGCTGTTGTTCATCCTGGGTAGGGATGACAAAAAAATCCGACAAACCCGATACTCGCGGGGTCCCGCCCTGATCGGGGTGGGGAAAACCCGCTTAAACGGGTAACGGGGCGGGGAATTTTGCCTCGGGGCGGGGATGGGTAAAGGGATCCCCGCCCCGTTTAAAAAAAAAAATTTTTTTTTTAAGAATTCAATACTTTAAATGAAATTTTTTATTAGTTCTAGTAGAAAATAGCAACTAAAATTATTTGTCCAAATCTAATGAATATGGGCAATAAAAATAAATTATCAAAAACTTAAAAAAAAAAAAAATTAAACGGGGGAATAAACGGGGAATGTACATACCCCCGCCCCGCCCTAACTTAAACGGGGACGGGGCGGGGAATTTCTTAGCGGGGCGGGAGGCGGGGAGGGCCCCCCGCCCCGTCCCGTCCCGTCCCGTTGCGATCCCTAATCCTGGGTCTCTCGATAATATAGCACTCTATAGATTTCTTTGTTGAGATATTTTCTTCCCCATTCCTCCTAGGGATTTGTTGGATAGTTTGCTCCCATGCTACAAACCTTCTTCTTCTTCTTCTTTCATTGTGAGCTGGGAGCACACCAACAACTTGGGTTCCGTGATTCTTCTATGTTTTATGCTCTTGACCGCGGGGACAATTTTTTCGGTAGAAAACTTTGATTCGCTTGGCCTGCACTTATGAACAATTTATCGTGTGCACAAGACCGGTCGTGGCCCAAGGCAACTAAGGCCAATGCCTTATGTCTCAGATTTTAAGGGGGCCTCTGAAAAGAAGGGCCCAAAAATATTTTAACACTCCACCTCCACCTCCACCTCCTTCTGACTGTTTCTCTTTCTCTGCCTGTTTCTCTTTCTCTCATCTTCTTGATCCTATGCAACGCAGAAGAAGAGTAAGAGACCCTTGAGTACTTTTAATGATAATTCCAAGATTAAAATCCATACAAAATCTGTTTGGATGGTTTGATTTCTGATTCCCATTTGTCGATTTACTTTATCATCACATATGATTTTTGGGATTGATCTAGTTCCAATCTTCAAGGCAGTATCAATGGAGGGTCGGAGCTTGATTATCTGAAAAGAAAGTACTGCATGACTCCTCACCGGAAAAATTGTGTTCCTCAATCTTGATGAATTGTGGCTGATAAGCTTTGTGAACATCTCGAATGATATTTGCTTTCGGGTCTTTAAATTGGAAAGTGCAAGCCATTGTTGAAGTGGTTCCATTCTCTAAGTCCGAGAATTGATGTGGGCTCACCCCACCAGTAGATGAAGATATAGCAACAGTCGGGCTATTGTTGTCTTCATTCAAGATAGCACTTGAATATGTCCTATTAGAGGATATCCATATTTGAAATCAGTAAAAACTGATGCTGAAATTACCCCATTGGTGCCATTGAGATTCTCTAAGTTCAGATGAGTGGAATCATTATTGCATTTAGTTAGAGAATTCACCGCGATTTCAACTTTGCTTTTTTCATCAATTTTAGGCACAATTGTGTCTTCCTTCACACAAACACTATGCCTTCACTTTTGCCATCTTCATTTATCTTCAATTTCAGCTCTCGAATCTACCACATTTATATGGTAATCAAAAAAGTGATTGAGTATATAGACAAATATATCAGAACAAATTAAGGTAGTACTTCATCGAGTAGAGTTTCATTCTATCTTTTGAATTATAGGAAGTCCTAATTTTAATATAAAAGTATTAATTATTTAAATATTTAAATTTTGTTACACTTGTTAAAAAATGATTATATTGAATGAACTCATAATAATTAGTCGTCTATGGCCTCTAAATTCTCGGGCCCGGCCCTGTGTGTGCAATATTACATTGAGACTATGACATGTTACCCTAAAGGGCAACTTTCTTTGTAGTTTTGTCAAGCAATTGCTTGTCTGGAAGAGTTATTCGCTCTGTAATCTTGGCGATTGAACTTTTTTCTCTCATTGAACTTAAATTCGTTTTTCTAGTCATTGGATTATTAAAAGGATAAAGTTACTTGTACTCCCAAATATGTCCACCTTTGTTGACACCTCTTATATGTCAACAATTTAACCATTGTTCAAAAAAAAGTATTGTTAACATTAATGTACTGAAATTTGCCAATTCATAGGTGTGTAAATCAAAGTGTAAACCTTTGTGTGCCCTTATTAAAAATGATATTTATCTATTATTAAAGTGAATTTTGTTAAAAGGGTTGCTAGTGTAGGAAACATTACACCGATAATGTGCATATTATATTCATCAAGAACATGCCGTTAATATGTTTGAAATCGAAACATCATTCGACTTATCGAAATTTAATTTGAGAAGACAAAATAGTGAATTACCGACTTCTAATATATGAATATGGATTCATCACTTTCCAATTTTGAACGTGTGTCATTCTTTAATCCAAACCTTAGTTTGAAATCAAAAGAATATTAGTTACTTTCCGAAATCAAAATACTAAATTAAAATGAAATCGGAAAAAGAAAGATGGGATGCAAGTGATGGGATCGGTCGAGACAAGTGTTTGACACTTTGTCCTTAAGATGAATTTGTCCCGCATCGGTGCTAACAATTTTTCGGTGTAATATCTTCTACAATCTTAAGATGAATTTGCCCCGCATTGATGCTAACGATTTTTCGACAATCATCTCCCAAGATACAACGACCACGTCAAGCTATATGAGCACTCTAAATGGCTTAGACCAACGAACTCGAACGGAGTTCCCTATCTACCATAACCATGATTTTGATGCAAGAAATAATCACTTTTACAAAGTGTTTTATGCAAACTAAATTATAAATATGGAATGAAATTATATAGAATTATCAATTGAATTGTATTTTTTAATCCAAACACATGGGATCTATATATAGTAGCTGGAAAGCTTTGTCAAAAGATACAACCATACCAATAGACACCTCTTGAAATTAAGATACATAATTATTGGAAGTTACTTATACAAAAAGCCATGATCTCCAAAAGTCATGATCTTCCATATGAAAAAACACATCTTTTCATCTACACATCTTCTAGAATATTCTACACGATTTTTCCAATAATTTCAAGTATTAAGCGGTTTAAGTCTGGCTTAATTTCTCATTCACTAAACAACGAATTTCGTTTAAATCATTTAAATTGGTCACAACCAATTTTCAATACAAAATTCCAACAACTAGTATAATCGACAATAATCTTAGGTTGTCCACGTTGTTAACTTTATTCATTTGGGACAAATCTATTCCAAAAGGGGTCACTATTCATCATATTATTTGATGGTCAATGAACTTATAAAGAGGGTAATTGGGTGGCAGATTGCTCGTGTCACCTAGAGCTCTCAACATTATCGTCCTTACATGGTGATGGTCTATTCTTCCTTTTTTGTTTTGTTTTTCAATAATTTTTTATGATATTTGCTATAAGTTTATTAGAGGTTATTCTTTGTTTCAAATGCTATTTATTTATTTTTCTTAATTTTAAAAGTATATGGAGGTACCAACATATTGAAATGACCAATGCACCCAATAATTCCTGTCACTTTCGTAAATATTATTATGCAGTACCGCTCAATTTTATCAGTTATTCTTTTGATATTTTAATATTTTGAATTAACTATTTATTTCTGTAACGCCCACTAGCTACTATTTGTCAGTGTTTTAAAAGGCATAATGTGTGACATGCATGAAGGCCAAACTATAAGCTATACGAGTTTAGGCGAGGCATATGCGTAAAAAAAAAAAAAAAAGCGTTTTTTAATTTTAATATTATTTTAATTTTTAATCAATCAAATAATTATTTAATAATTAAAGATGATACATATCAAATATCTAAAACGGATTTATAGAAATTTTATACATTTTTTCAAAAGTTTCCAATAAAAAGACAAGTTTCAAATGTAAATCAATATTTAAGTTTTAATTTAAAAGAATTGTAAAAAAAAAATTTAAAAAAAAAATAATAATCGCGTCTAGGAACGCATTAGCGGCCAACGATTGTTGTTGACCGTTAAATAAGGAGCCAAGTCACTTGGCTTGGCGTTTTCGTGCCGTATCGCGCATTTTAATTTTGAATGTCTGGGCGCGCTTAAAACCCAAAATTGGACCGTTGATACCTATGAAATTGGACAGTTGCTTTAGACAGATTTTGCAGGAAATCTGACATGCCAGAGGAAATTTTGAATAATGAGTGGAAAATGACCTTTTTGTCATAAACATCCTTCATTGCTGAACAAGTTTAAAACCATGAAGGGGCACTCATGTCATTTTGCATGCCCACAACATTTGATCATTTTAATTGTCACTGTAGTTTGGGTCCCACTTACCTTCTCAAACGATAAAAAAATGAATTTAAATTCAGCCAAAATGGCTCCCAGACAGCCCCGAAATCTTTAACTATAACTTTACGTGTTAATAAACTAGATAGAGATAAAGACTTCATTTCTGAAGGCTTCGAAAACGCATAGAAACGATGATGAAAAAGCATAAAATATGGTGTATACAAGACCACGTGGTTGACTCTAAAAGAGAGAGAAGAAGAATGCAAAGACTTAATTGACTTAGGCTTGGGGGAAGAATAATCCAAACTCAAGGAACCTACCCTTTTCCCAGTTAACGCGGAAAGGCTAAAAAACATTATCCCTTTGTTTTTTTTTGCCCGAGAAGTTAAAATTAGACTCAATTTCATAATTAATTTAAATTTGAATAAAAATATGAACTAGAGTTGGAGTACAAAATAATTTGGAAATGGAGAAGTTGAGGTGCATATCTTTTTAATTAGAGACACTAAGGCCCCGTTTGATAGCACACATTTTTCAAATTTTCCATTTTCCAACTTTTGTAGTGTTTGATAGGCAAAATTTTCCGGAGAAATTTTTTTTCAACTTTCCAATTTTTTCACATTTTTGAGGAAAATAAATTCTTGATATTTTGGTGGGTAAATATTTTCCAGATTTTTTTTTTGGCAATTGAAAATTTTTTTAGACACAATGGTAAAAAAAAAATTTCACTCTTATGGATAATTTCGATGCAAAATAAAGCCAAATGAATGGTATTCAGTATGATTTTTTTGACAATTGGAACAAATTCTAGATCCAATGGTAAAAAAATTATCACTTTAATGGATAATTTCTATAAAAAAAGAAGTCAAACGGACACCAAACTTTCAACATTTTCCATGAAAAATTATACTAATCAAACACAATTAATTACAATTCCTAATAAAACAATTTATAAGCAAATCAATTCCCTGCAAAACATTTTCTTTCCACCAATTTTTCACATTTGCAATCAAACGGACCCTAAGGCTCCGTTCGATAGCATGGATTTTCCATCTTTGATAGTGTTTGATGTCCAAAATTTTTCCTGCCAATTGTGGAAAAAAATTTCACCTCACGCGTTATTTTTTAGGCATGAAGTGCAATGGAAAGCTCACTTTTTTTTTGGCAATGGAAACAAATTTCATAACCAATTGTAAAAAAAAAAAATTTCACTTCAATGGACAATTTCCATGTAAAACAAAATCAAACGAACACTAAATTTTGATTAAAAAAATGATTTTTTAGATAATTTTATTTTTTTCGTTTTTTTTTTAAACTTTTTGTCAATGGAAACAAATTTTATAACCAATTGTGGGAAAAAAATTATCACTTTAATGACCAATTTCCATGTAAAACAAAGCCAAACGAACACAAAAAGATCCAAAATTTTAAAATTTTTCAGTTGAAAATTATACCAGTCAAACACACTTAATTAAAAATTTCTCGAAAAACAAATTTTAGACAATTACTTTCTCTAAAATTCATTTTCTTTTCATCCATTTTCCACCTATGGAATCAAATAGACTATAACTTCTCTTATTTTTTATTTTGAGTGTCACACACATATTTGATTACTTTTTTGAATCGTATATCTTCTAGAATGAGTTGATATTCTCAACATATCACTAATAGAGAAGAAGAAAAAATTTTCTGCAATGGATATTATGCTATTATTTTAAGTTTAGATTTCTACTAGCACGCGCATTTAAAGACCGCCTCTCCTTGTCTCTGTTTAAAACAAAACTCTTTAATTTTTATATTCATTTTTAACTACATATTCACACAATAATATATTTTGCATATAAATTCAAAATCTTTTTTCTACTTTTTAGTCATATATTTTTCAAAAAATCACTATTTTAAATATCATTTTTCTCAATAATAACCAACAAATATGGGCTAAAGTTGTGCGTGTACAATCTTTAAGTATTACTTTATTATTAAAGAGAACAAATTAAATTGTAACTAATTGTAGAAAATTTTCTTTAGAAGTGAATTTAAGATATATCAACTCCATTCTAGATTAATTATGGTTCAAAATGACGTGTTTAATACTCAAACAAGAAGAGAGGTTGATATAATTTTTAAATGTTACGAAGTGTCTCCGTTATGGATTCTTTTAATTATATAGACATTAGCCCGATGGTGTGATCAAATGATTATCGAGTCATTCACGACACAAAAGGCACGTCATGTAGAGATGGCAATTTTCCCCGCCCCGCCCCGCCCCGTCCCGTCCCGTCCCGTCCCAAATGGGGCAAAAAAACCCGTCCCGTGAAGAATAAAAAAAAAAAAAAATTTTGTTTTGGCCATTATTTGTTTTGGATATTTTTTTTTGTTTCAAGTGCTTGCTCTGAATATTGATATAGTTATTTTGAACATTATTTGCTTTGGAGTGTGTTTGTAACACATTCTTTTGAAAGAATGTATTATTGAATAGTAGATTGATGGAGAATGTGTGGTTAAAAATGAAGGAAAAGTTATTGATGTGATAAAAATATTATTTTATTGAAGAATGTGTGGTTGAAAATGAGTAGAAAAATTAGAATGAAAAAAATAATGTGTACCAAACAAAGCCTTGGATTTTAAAATTTTGAATTTGTATTTTAAATAAATAAATAAATAAAACAAATGGGGCAGGATACAGGGCAAGTCCTCGCCCCGTACCCGCCCCGTCTACGGTGGGGTGGGGGTGTACCGCCCCGAACCCGCCCCATTGCCAGCACTAATGTCATGATGTTATTCGTGAAGTCAATTAAATCTGATACTCAATATTCTCCAAAAAATCACTATTCTAACCCACATTTCTTACACCACAGTCACCACCACCGGGGGGGTGGGGGCGCTATATGTTTCAGGTGTAGCATTTTTTAAATCAACTTTAATAAAGTTCACAGCCGGCGGCCCCACACGCACCGTGCTTGAATGTCTTTCACTATCGATTTGGTCTTCTCAGTGTTCGAAGCGCGTAAGGAACCTTCCAAGAGAGACGCTTTATCCCCCACATGCAATGTTTAACATAAACAAACACCTTAATTAAGAATAATTAATAACAATAACTAAAATCCCACGTTCACAAATTTACTTTAACATCAGATTACGAAAAATTTGACCCCATAAACACGAGATAGAGGACAGGGCCGTTATAAACTTAGCTATCTGGGACAATTCGCAAAGATCTGCCATTCATTTATAACTTCTTTAGCCAAAAAATCGGATCATCATATTTGAGAAATTTCTTTTCTTGTAGTACGCATTTTACTCATTTTGTGTTTTGCCTTTTAACATTCAAGAAAACAAGTGGAAACTTCCTGAGAGGGAAGGGGATACTACCTGGTAGTTTCTGCTACTTTTTGGAGTCTATAATAATAATGTGTTGAATCACTTGAACGGAATCACTGGTTCAAAAAAGAGCAATTAAGACGAAGAAAAATACAGGAAAGATAAGATTTTGGTAGGGAAAATGGAGAGTTTGTTAAGTGACAAATGGGAAGTGAAATCGAAGCATTCATCGGAGGAAGTGTTGCAGCGGTGGAGGAATCTTTGTGGAGTGGTGAAGAACCGTAAACGCCGGTTTCGGTTCACGGCCAACCTCTCCAAGCGTTGTGAAGCTGCCGACATGCGCAAAAACATTAAGGTCCCTCCATTTCCATTTGTTTTTTTCCGAAATTCTTTCATTAACTTGAGCCAATTTATGCTAATTTATAAATAGTGTCTGTATCCATTCTTTTTCCTTTTCGGGTGCTCCGTTTATCTCATTTTTTCACTACTTCAGGATTTCCTGTAATTTATTGCATAAGTTGTAATAATCACATAGTTCCAGTTTATCTTTCAGTTGTTTGAGTTTAATTGTGATTGAGTAATCAAGAAACGATGCCATTTAAGAATGTGGCTGATTGTATTGTCTCTTGTGTAATATAGGAGTTGAGAATTGCAGTCCTTGTATCTCACGCTGCTCTACATTTCATAGAAGGTGAGATTTTCATTTTCCTACTTAAGATCGTTTTGGTGACCTAATAGTACGTCGAATTTCGATTGACTCCTTTTTATTGTATAATTGCAGGAGCGAAGCCGAGTGACTATACTGTACCTAAGAACGTTCAAGAAGCTGGTTTTCAGATTTGTGCTGATGAATTAGGATCCATAGTCGAAGGTCATGACATGAAAAAGTTGAAGTTTCATGGAGGGGTGTCAGGTATTGCAGATAAGATTGACACATCAACCACCAACGGGCTTCCTACTGATGATGAAGCCCTCAAGTGCAGAGAAGAGATTTACGGGATCAATAAATTCATTGAGGCTGAAGCAAAGGGCTTTTTGGTATTTGTTTGGGAAGCTCTTCAAGATATGACTCTCATGATCCTTGGTGTCTGTGCATTTGTCTCTCTGATTGTTGGAATAGCAACAGAAGGATGGCCGAAAGGAGCTCATGATGGCCTTGGAATTGTTGCTAGCATTTTGTTGGTGGTGTTTGTCACAGCCGGTAGTGATTATCGCCAGTCTTTACAGTTCAAGGATTTGGACAAAGAGAAGAAGAAAATCTCCATTCAAGTTACAAGGAATGGTTATCGACAAAAAATGTCCATCTACGAGCTACTACCTGGTGATGTAGTCCATCTTTCTATTGGAGATCAAGTACCTGCAGACGGTCTTTTTCTTTCAGGATTTTCTGTTTTAATTGATGAATCTAGTTTGACGGGTGAAAGTGAGCCGGTGATGGTCAATGCAGAAAACCCTTTTCTGCTGTCTGGAACCAAGGTTCAAGATGGCTCTTGCAAAATGCTGGTTACTACAGTTGGCATGAAGACTCAATGGGGAAAACTAATGGCAACTCTCAGTGAAGGAGGAGACGATGAAACTCCGCTACAGGTTAAATTGAATGGAGTAGCGACCATCATAGGAAAAATAGGCCTCTTCTTTGCAGTTGTGACATTTGCAGTTTTAGTGCAGAAAATGATGGGCCGCAAATGGCAAGAGGGAACAACTTTAAGCTGGTCTGGAGATGATGCTTTGCATTTGTTAGAGTACTTTGCCATTGCCGTTACCATTGTTGTCGTTGCAGTTCCTGAAGGACTCCCTCTTGCTGTGACACTGAGCCTTGCCTTTGCCATGAAAAAGATGATGAATGATAAAGCACTTGTGCGCCACTTAGCAGCTTGTGAGACCATGGGATCAGCCACTACTATCTGTAGTGACAAAACCGGGACCTTAACAACTAACCACATGACCGTGGTGAAATCATGCATTTGCATGAATGTCAAAGAATTGAGCAAACCAGGTGATGCTTCTGTTTTGCGCTCGGAAATCCCGGATTCTGTAGCAAAAACTCTGCTACAATCAATTTTTAATAACACTGGTGGAGAAGTTGTCGTTAACAAGGACGGAAAGTGTGAGATTTTGGGAACACCAACTGAGATGGCTATTTTGGAGTTTGGCCTATCACTTGGTGGGAATTTTCAAGAAGAACGACAAGCATCTACACTTGTAAAAGTCGAGCCATTTAACTCCACAAAGAAGCGAATGGGTGTGGTACTGGAGCTTCCCGAAGGACGTCTACGAGCTCACACAAAAGGTGCATCAGAGATAATTTTGGCTGCCTGTGAGAAGGTGGTCAACTCAAGCGGTGAAGTTGTTCCCCTGGACGAACAATCCGTCAATCATCTGAATGCTACCATTGATCAGTTTGCCAGTGAGGCTCTTAGGACTCTATGTCTTGCCTACATGGAACTGGAAAATGGGTTCTCTGAAAATGATGCCATTCCTTCCTCAGGATATACTTGTATAGGGATTATAGGGATCAAAGACCCAGTACGCCCTGGAGTCAAGGAGTCTGTTGCCCTTTGTCGTTCAGCTGGTGTGACTGTTCGGATGGTTACGGGAGATAACATCAATACTGCAAAAGCTATTGCTAGGGAATGTGGGATATTAACTGATGACGGTATAGCAATAGAAGGTCCAGTTTTTCGGGAGAAGAGTATGGAGGAATTGCTCGAACTGATTCCAAAGATTCAGGTATTTCACATACTAATCTACAAACTTGAATCTGATGATAGGCTCAAGTTCTGTTGTCTGAATGCAAGGCACAATATCATCTTCTTATTTTAAGTCAACAGGAAAAAAAAAATTATTTCCAGCGCGTAGCTCATGGTTTTTTTACGCTTTCTTAGGTAATGGCTCGTTCTTCGCCGTTAGATAAGCATACACTGGTGAAGCACTTGAGAACCACGTTTAATGAAGTTGTGGCTGTAACTGGTGATGGAACAAATGATGCTCCTGCTCTTCATGAAGCAGACATTGGACTCGCAATGGGCATTGCTGGAACTGAGGTGAACTTTCATTATGCTCTTTTTCGTGGTCCCTTGTGAATGAAACTATCCATGGAGTGAAAGATTTTACAATCGACAGTGTTTTTAATGGAGGGTTTAGAATTGGGTTAATGGGTGGCTCGTTTAATCAGGAACGATTCTTATGCTTTCCTTTCTTAAGGGAAGTATATCCTTGTGTTGTTTGCCCATAGCATGATGAGAAAATATGATTAACATTGCCCATAGAGTTTGAGGTATCTTATAAAAAAATTCTATCAGATCTACATACTTCAGTGTCGGTCAATGTTGAAAAATCAGGGCATGTTACAAGCGGACCAGACTAAAGAATTTCGTATGCATCTTACTTAGGATTATGTGCTTCTGGGTCTAAATTCTTTACCCACATGATTGTAGAGGGCATAGTTGATGGCAAGAGATAACTACGGCATATCATATTATAAAACTTATTACATTTTGGCGTTAATAACAAAAGATTTTACTTAGTTTATCACAGTTGATGGTTGGCTCTGTTGTCTTTATATACCTTGCTCTGTAACCACCTTACATTCGGCAAACTTTTTGCTGTCTTCAGCATATTAATTTGTGATTATTTTTCTGAACACAGGTGGCAAAAGAGAGTGCTGATGTCATAATTCTGGATGATAATTTCTCGACAATTGTGACCGTAGCCAAATGGGGGCGATCCGTCTATGTAAATATCCAAAAGTTTGTTCAGTTCCAGCTGACTGTTAATATTGTGGCGTTAGTTGTAAATTTCACTTCAGCTTGTATGACAGGTAAGGAAGTTTGTTCAGTTTCTCTTCTTTATACAGTAATTTGAAACTTATAATTTGATTAATTCACATGCTTGCAAATGAATGGTATTGCAGGAAGTGCACCCCTTACTGCTGTTCAACTTCTGTGGGTCAATATGATTATGGACACATTGGGAGCACTTGCACTAGCAACCGAGCCTCCTAATGACGAACTAATGAAGAGATCTCCGGTTGGAAGGAAAGGAAATTTTATTAGTGCCGTTATGTGGAGAAACATCTTAGGACAATCCTTGTATCAGTTCCTAGTGATATGGTTTCTTCAAGCATATGGAAAAACGATCTTCAGACTTGATGGCTCCTCTGATTCCGATTTGGTCCTTAACACACTTATTTTTAACTCATTTGTCTTCTGTCAGGTACTTGAGAAACTAATTCGAATTTGAATGTAATTGTTCTATTAGTAACGGTATCTGTTCCTAAACGCTTATTGTTATCTCTGCAGCTCTTCAACGAGGTGAACTCTCGGGAGATGGAGAAAGCGAACGTGCTTGAAGGTATACTGGACAACTCCGTATTTGTAGGAGTTCTTGGTACCACTGTCTTCTTCCAGATCATAATAGTTGAATACCTCGGGACATTTGCAAACACGACTCCTCTTACAATCGTACAATGGTTCTTCAGCCTATTTATTGGTTTCTTAGGAATGCCAATTGCTGTATTCCTAAAAGGCATCCCTGTGGAATAGTCATGAATTCACAAGGATACATTTCACTGCAAATATTGTAAGATTCAACATTTTCGTTTTTCATTTTTTTTCGTGGCAAGTTTATGGCCAAGGATCTTCTACAGAAGCTGCAAGGCATCATTAGGCCTGTCAAGAATCTTTTAATTGAATTCAAATTTGTAAGAATAACAGTAGTATTCTTCATTCAAGTTGTTCTTTCCCAACTCAAGAATAAGCTACAAGTAGGTTCCACGTCCCCATTCCTTATTCTTAAAAAAATGTTATTATTAATTTACATCATTACATGTAGGGGTCGACCAAGGTCCCACCTAAGCAGATGTGATGTTTAACAAAATAAAATTGCATGAATAACAAGTTACCTTTGAACGACACAAATCATCTAACGATCTAAATCTACGACAAAATGTTACATGATCTTCGAATCCAGCCTTATAAAGAGAAGTTATATTCTTCCATATGAGTCGTGTTTAGAAACTTGAAATAAAGTACGTATTTGTGACAATGTATCAAAGATTTAAAGAGGATATGAACATGAAAGATTGATTATAATTTTCCTTATAGATTTTTCTATTAAAAAATGGTGGATGCTATTGCCATTGCCATTGCCATTGACATGCCAATACTGAATACTCTTTCTCTCGCCGCGCCTGAGGTAAACAGATGTAAATGATGAAATGTGATCATACGAATTGACTGGGAATAGATGTTTACGTACACTTACTCGTTTTTGAGGTGCAAGTTGAACAATGTTGGCATCGAAGCTGACAAAGATCCACCTAATTCCCACAGTTTATCAAATCATATCAAATTTCTTCTCAAACTCTCGCTCTATCTCTGGCCTAAAAAGGCCAAACGTCCGATTGCTACAAGAGAAGGGTGCCCAGAAAATCTTTAACATTTGAGATAGTTCTTTGGGAGATTGGTTGAGGCAATCTTGGGATTAATTATTGTACATTTAAACTGTATTAGCGGGAGAGGAGATCCGAGTGGAAATCTGAAATATACAAAAAGATTTGCATTTTGGAATTCTTGTTGTGTTCCCATCTGCAAATTTTCAAGGTATTGGATAGTTCTTTTAATGGAAAATGTCAAATTTGATTTTATGTACCAGAATCACGTAAACAACAAGAAAAATGAAAGCTGAAACCTTAATTATAAAGGTGATCATGGTAAAACATTTCTTTTTTCTGTGTTTGTGTCCATGAATCAATCGGTAGTTAAATGCTGTTAGCCAATTCCAATGGTAAGGGAAAAAAGAAGAAATTTCCCTTTTGATTAGAGAGGATAATACAAAAATTCTGCAATGACATCTTTAATATTTTGCTGACATGACGTCCAATTGTTTGCTGAATAGAGTGACATATCCTCTCCTACCTCCATTGCAGACTCAAAAAGGCTTTATCTCAACTAAATCGAAGATCAGAGCATACTCCTCTGCCCAATGTACTATGAATCATTCATTAGACTGTCTCTTTGATGAAGATTATCTAGCAGATGTCTCAATCTTAATGGATTACGACAGCATCTGTTGGAAATAATGAAGAGGAGAAGAACGAGATGGAAACAAGAAATGAAGAATAAGACTTGAACGTGTATGTGATACATTGTACTAAACACGATATTTGTCTCCTCTAGTATGCTTTTAGGATTTCCGACAAATAGTTTAGAGGATTGACAAGCTTTCAAGAATGAAGTACAAAAGCAAATATGATTATTTTTAGTCGAACTTGTTAAAAACTTGAAGAAGGTTTGAATATGTATTATAATATGAAAATCAATTGTAGAAAATGAATGACAAAATATTATGTTGTTTTCTTATATTTGGATTGAGAATCTATCGCGTATTTATAGATTTCTAATATTATACCACGAAAATGCTCCAAACACTCGTAAAAAGTTGAGAACTTTCCACCAAAAGGCACCAGAAATTCAGATGAAAAATCAGCCCATCATTTAAATTTTTTTAACCATGGGCACGCATGGTTATATCCTTGCGTACGCATAGTAGAAGTAAAATTGTTTCAATTTCCTGTAGACAACTTCTTGTGTACACAATGTCATTTGGAATAATGCTAAGTGTACACAATTTTTTACACAATTTTTTACACCTCTCTCACATGGAAGGGGGCCCACACATAATAAAATAATCGTGGACCCCCCTCCATGTGAGAGAGGTGTAAAAGATTGTGTAAAAGTGTGTGTGTACATGTAGCATTACCCTGTCATTTGACCCATGCTTAAACAAAAATCACCCAATATTGCCGTCCAATTTATCCAACATTGTCTTCCAATTTCATCATCTGTTTATTCATTTTTCAACCCAAATTTTGAAGAACAAATAATTATAATAATTATATAACGACATCATCTATGCACACACAAGTATTCTTGTAAGTTCTTCCTCGGTTTTCTCACAAATTTTTTATAGTTCTCGTCCATGGGCCAGTAGGAATTATGTCTAAATCATTAAATTCTTTTTAAGTCTTTTGTGTTGCAATTTGATGTTAAAAAATGCAGAAAATTCATGTTTATTTCCTGGATATCTACAAACATGGTGAAGCTTCTCCATGCTAAAGCAGCAGAGAGGCCGTGGACATAATCGTGAGCGAGCAATCTCAATTCGTGGGGTTCCACCCGAGGCTGTCGGAGTCTTCATTCGTTTCTTATATTCTTCCCGGTAACATTCAATTTCTCTGTCTTTTTTCAATGGTATATTCATATTAGCTCCACTCTGCACTTCACTAATTGCAAGTTGTGCTTTCATAGCTACGAAGAAGAAAACATGGAGGAATTTGAACTTCCTTTACTGGTCTTGTCACGTGTATATGTTGTTCCTCGGCTGAAGCGACTGTGCGAGTTGTAGCTAGAGCAGAAATTGATGAATATCGAGAACGTAATCGATATCTTTCAGATGGCTTTGCTTCGTGATGCTCCTCAGATTAGCCTCATTTGCCATCATTTCATCCCGAGAAATTTCAAACCAATTTCTTCCCCTGAAGGATGGAAAATAATGAAAATCAGCCACCCGAACCTGGAAAAGGAGATTACTGAGTCCGTAATTTATGAAGACGTTGTGAGTATGTTCTCCATTTCTGTGATTTCTTTCTTTTTGATATGAATTCCATGTTGATTTTTACTTGTGGGACTCGAACCTTGGTGGAATGGTGTGCTGCCAGCAATTATATTAACAAATGCGTGTTTCTGGTTATAACATTTTCATCCCATTCCTTTACTAAGATGGTGACACGTGGACAGATCTGGACGGTTGGCTGATCAAATTGGATGACTCTTAACTTACCCTGATCGACTTCTTTGGATCATTCGAGATACACACTTTTCGTCTGCCTTTGAGAGAAATACTTAGGGTTTTCTTCTTCTGGCTCTCTTGGCTCAAATCTCTGATTTGAGGCTGTAATCGTGAGAGTTTTGACTCTCTAATTGTGATATTCTGTGTGAATATCTGTGGGAACTAAGGTTCTATTTGAGTTGTGTATTGATCGGGTTACTGTGGAGTTTCTTGAGTGATCTGTTCTAGATCTGTTCATGTACTTGAGAGATAAGTGTTCTATCTTCATCCTTTGTACTGTTTGAATGATTTGTAACATTCGTTGCCAATTTGGGGCTATTTAGTGCAACCGAGCATTATCCAACTTGTTGGATGCTCAACGGGGGATGTAGGCGTTGGAAGTGGTCGCCGAACCTCCGGGGCTTAGGCCAAAACAATTCTTGTGTTGATTCTTTAATTTTCTGCACTTTATATTTTCAGTTCTTTAGTTTAATATCGTGTGTCCTGACCTTACAGTGGTATCAGAGCCTTAACTGGAGATCGTGATACCTGGATCTTAAAGGAAGGTGATAGATCTGTTTCAGATCTAAAATTTTTTGGACTGCTTCAAAGCAGATTGGATATATATTTGAGTTTTTTAAACTCGATTGGTGAGATCTTTTTTAAATTTCTGTAAATTTATTTTTCGAAAATTTAGGGTTCCTGTATTTTTCCCTTGATCTACCGTACACGATAACCCCCTGAGACTAATCTTTGTCCAAAGGCTCCTGTGAGGCCTTGGGAATCTGAGATAAATCAGGAACGTTTGTGTACCTGGAGGATCTTGTAGGAGAAACTGTGGAACATTGCTGTTTGATCTCTGATTGCTGTGTTTCTTTTGGTTCTTCACTTATGTGACCTTATAAATTGCATAATATTTTTTCATAATCTTGATTGTCATTTTGTGATAAACTGTGATCTTGAATAACATATTAAGTGCTATCATTGTTGTGTCTCTGAGAACCTGTGAAACTGTTTTCCTTTATCTGTGATCCTTGTTTTGATTAAAACATGGCCTCTGCTAAATTTGAAGTAAGTCAATTTGATGGTAAAATTGATTTCAATATGTGGAGTCTAAAAATGAAAGCTATCTTGATGCAAATGAAATGTACTAAGGCTGTAACTGAAAGTTGGCCTGATGATTTACCTCTTCCTAAAAGAACTGAACTTGATGAAATTGTTTGGAGTACTATCTTCTTATACTTGTCTGAAAATGTGATGAGAAGTATTGGTGAGACAAGGACTGCCTCTGAATTATGGACTAAACTGCATGCTAAGTATGTGACCAAGACCACTCCAAATAAATGTTTTCTGCTAAAACAATTTTTCTCTTTTAAAATGGATCCCTCAGTTGATTTGGATGAAAATTTAAATAGATTTACAAAACTTACCTAAGACTTGGCCAACTATGATGAAAAACTTTCAAAAGATCAGATGGCTGTAGTTCTGTTAAACTCCATTAGTGACAGATACAAGGATATTAAGGTTACTTTAGAGTATGACAGGAAAGACCTTACTACAGACATTATAATAGATGCTTTAAGAAATAAGGTCCTAGAGATAAAGTCTAAATCTAGAAATAGTCACAATGGGGATGGCCTATGGGTAAGAGGAAAAAGTTTTGGAAAATCTGATTATCATCCTAAGCCTTTTACCGAAAATAGAAACAGATTTAATGATAAACATAAGTTCAAGACCACTGCTAAGGGTAAAATGTGTTATTACTGTGGTAAGTTGGGTTTGCAAAAGATTGTTTCAAAAAGAAAAATGACTTGAAAGACAAAAAACCTGAAGATGGGAGTAATGCTTTAGTGTATCATAAAACCAAAATTGATACTGAAAATGGTTTGGTCCTTATTAATGTGGAAAGAAAACTGAGTGATGAATGGATTTTAGACTCAGGCTGTTCTTTTCACATGTGCCCCAATAAAAGCTGCTTTCTGGATTTTACTAAAACCACCGGGGGGGGGCAAGTCATTATGAGAAATGACATCACTTGTAAAGTTAAAGGCATTGGTACTGTAAAACTGTTGTTGGAAAATGGAAATGTACTATTTCTTAAAGGAACTAGGTATGTCCCTGATTTGAAGAGAAACCTTGTGTTCTTAGGTATGTTAGATGACTTGGAGTTTAACATAAATATGGGTCAATGACATATTAAAATTCTTAGGGGCAATGATTTAATTATTAGTTCCCCTAAGGGACATGACCTCTATTTTTTAAAAGCAAAACCCTTACTTGGTTTGACTGCTACTGCCATATCTGAAAACTTTACACTTGCAAAACTGTGGCATGAAAGACTTGGTCACATTGGTAAGAAAAGTTTGAACTATTTGCAATCAAAAGGATTTTTTGGACAATCGAATCTTGGTAATTTTGGATCCTGTGAAAAATGTGTTATATGCAAACAAGTCAAACTACCTTTTCCTACATGAACCCATAAATCTAAACAAATTTTAGAATATCTGCATGCGATTTATGGGGACCTGCACCTGTTTGTACTTTGTCTGGCTTCAGATATTTTTTGTTGATTGTTGATGATTTTTCAAGAAAAATTTGGGTTCTCTTACTAAAAAGCAAAGATGAAACATTCCCTGTCTTTAAGGATTGGAAAATTCAAGTTGAAAATCAAACTGATCTCAAAATAAAAACCTTAAGGACAGACAATGGCTTAGAATTCTGCAATAATGAATTCAATGATTTTTGCAAAAGAACATGGTATTCTGAGACATAGGACTGTTGTTTATACCCCACAACAAAATGGTATTACTGAAAGAATGAACATGACTCTTTTAAATAAAGTGAGATGCATGTTACTTAGTTCTGGCTTGCCTAAATTGTTCTGGGGTGAGGCTGTTAAAACTGCTGCATTTCTTGTTAATAGATGTCCTACCAAAGTTTTGAATTATGATATACCTGAATCTGTGTGGTCTAAAAATCTTTGAATTATTCTTATTTGAAAATATTTGGTTGTGCTGCTTATTCTCATCAAAGTATTGGTAAACTTGAACCTAGAGCACTCAAATGTATTTTTAGGATATGATGAAAATGTTAAAAGATATAGGCTGAGGGTTCACTCCCAGAAGGGTTATAGAGTTATAATCAGAAAGGATGTAGTTTTCAATGAATCTATTATGCCTTGTTTAGAGGGGAAAGAAAATGATTTGACAGGAAAAGATACTCTTTTTGAGGTGGAGTCTTCTCACATTGAGCAAGAAACTCCTACACCTACTGTAGATGAGACTAGTTTTGGTAATGATTATCCAATTTTGGATACTGATGTTGACCAAGTAGTTGATCATTCTGACCTGCCTGATCCTTTGCCTCTTAATGAATATCAGCTTACTAGAGATAGGGAGAGAAGACAGGTTAGACCTTCCACTAGGTTTGACAATGATGACTTTGTTTCTCTGTTCACTTACCAAGAGCAATTAGAAAATGAACCCAACTCCTTTGAGGATGCCATCAAGTGTAAGGAGAAAGAGAAATGGATAGAGGCTATGGAAGATGAGATGACTTCACTCCATAAAAATGATACCTGGGTTCTTGTAGACAGACCTAAAGATCATAAATTGATAGATTGTAAATGGATCTATAAGGTAAAACAAGGAGAAGGTGATAGTAAAAATGTTAGATACAAAGCTAGGTTAGTTGCTAAAGGCTTTACACAAAGAGAGGGTGTTGACTACACTGAAATCTTTTCTCCTGTAGCTAAGTATACTACTATCAGATGTCTGCTTGCTTTTGCTGCTCAATTCAAATGGAAAATTGATCAATTGGATGTCAAAACTGCTTTTTTGTATGGTGAATTAGATGAAATTATCCATATGAAACAAGCTGTTGGTTTTGAAAAGGGAAACCTTGAAAATACTGTATGCCTGCTGAAAAGGTCACTGTATGGGTTAAAACAAGCCCCTAGACAGTGGTATAAGCGTTTTGACACTTTCATTTTAAAACTTGGTTTCAAGAGGAGCCTTTATGACACATGTCTATATTGCAAAGGTAATGGAGGTAAATATTCCTTATATTTAGTGCTTTATGTGGATGATATGTTGCTTGCAATTTGTGACAAAACTGAGATTGAAAATATTAAATCAAAATTGAAATCTGAATTTGACATGAAAGATCTTGGTTCTGCTAAAAGAATTCTGGGAATGCAGATTTGGAGAGATAAGGATAAAAATTTGTTATTCTTGAATCAACATGATTATGTGATTAAAATCTTGAAGAAATTCAATATGTATGATTGTAAACCTGCCACTTTACCTCTTGCTAATCATTTTCAATTGTCTTCTGAATGCTGTCCTAAATCTGAAGGTGAATATGCTAGAATGTCTAAAGTGCCTTATGCAAATGTGATTGGATCTGTTATGTATTTAATGATTTGCACTAGACCTGATTTAGCTTTTGTATAAGTGTCTTAAGTAGGTTTATGGGTAATCCTGGTGAAAAACATTGGAATGCTCTAAAATGGCTACTGAGATATTTGAAAGGAACTGTTAATTAGGGTCTTGTGTTGGAAGTGGTCGTCGAACCTCCGGGGCTTAGGCCAAAACAATTCTTGTGTTGATTCTTTAATTTTCTGCACTTTATATTTTCAGTTCTTTAGTTTAATATCGTGTGTCCTGGCCTTACATTACTTGTTCAAGCGAAAAAGAAGAGGACGAGAAAGGTTAATGAGAGAAAAATTTATCTACAACTATACGAGGCAATTGAAGCTCTTGTCCATATGTGTAGAGATGGTTGTCGAATTATTGGCGCACATGACAAGATATTAAGAGACGATCAGCTCCTTGTAAGAATGAAGCTTGTAAGGGGTTAGAAATGTTTATTCGCCACTTTGCTCGGTGTAAGATGAGAGGTCCCAGTGGCTGCATCCATTGCAAGAGAATGTGGCAAATCTTGGAATTGCACTCTCGTCTTTGTGCTGATTCGGATTTTTGTGAGGTTCCTTTGTGTAGGTCCGTATTTCTTTAACCTCGTTCTCAATTTTCCTTTCGTTCTCTCTCCCCACCCCAAGCATAGGCGCATTTGGTGTGATCTCGTAGTTCCTACTAGGTGGAGATGATGGGGTTGGTCCGTGGATTTTCCTTCCTTTTCTTTTGCCGCATTTCGTTTAAAAGGTTAAAGGGAGATAGTGCATCAAACTGTTCGCAAGGCCAACTTGATCCTCTTTCCCAGGAATCTCAGATGAGGGACCCTTAGAAGAGCCGCTAACTCCAACTACCGTCAATGTATGATCCATACTAGACCTGACCAACTGCCCATCCTACATTTTCTACATTCTTGACATCCATCTTTTTCTCAGAGTTTTTTAGTAGCACATCTCGGTTCTCTTCTCCATTACTTAGAAAAAGCGAGTCATCGATTTAGGTACAAAATACTATCATTACCGTCTGGACAATTAGACATCCAACCCGTAATCGCAATTACCCAATTGCAAGAGCAGAGCTCTACTAACTGAGCTATACCCCCCCCGAGCCAAATGGATCATGTATGAAGTAGTCAGATCCTTCTTCTAATTTTTTCTCTGGCGCAGTTGGGCCAAATACCACTCTTTTTGATTTTGAATCTTCCAAATCATTCCCACAGGATATTCAGACCTATTTTTTTTTATCATTCTAGAAAAAGATTCATTCTCTTCATAAAAAAATAGGAGGTAGAACCAATAAAGATTTCTTTTTCGATTCATCCCTGTCCTCATTCAAGAATTGTTTTTGATCCAATTCGTACGAATCAATAGAAAAAGCAAATCCCTTATGTTACATCAGATCTGCCTCGATTATTGATATATTGAATACATTTGATCATGAACAAATGTTTTGAGCTTCTTTTTCTTTCTCAGTACGATCCCATCTTGCTTGAATGCATTTATTTATATTTACTTATATTCGGAATGCACTTACCAATGTAATGTTGGTATTACAGGAACTTTAGGCTGAAGAGAAGAAAACAAAGCAAGAAAGAAGATATTAAATGGAGAATATTTGTAAGAAAAATTGTGAGATCAAGGAGTATTTCAGGAGCCCCATTCTTCTCATGGGAATCAACATGAAGTGAGGCTGGCTAAAAATAAGTGAAGAAAATGAAAATACATGTAGAGCCCGTTTGTCAAGATTTTCAAAAGTCCAAAATTATTTTTGAAAATAAAAAAGTTGATTTTAAACGTGTTAGAATAATTTTTGAAAGTATTTAACTGATCTAAGTTAATTTCCTCATAAAATTCTTTTACAAAAAAGAAGTAAAAACATAAATCCTAATAAACGGACCGTAATTAGCTTGTAGCTAAAGGAGGATACAGGGAATCATTTTCTCTTGTAATACACAATACATCTTGTACATCTCAAGCTGGAAAATAGTTATACACAGCAAATTTGAGCTCCATTTTTTAAAAAAATAATGTATTTTGGAATAATATTTTAATGTAGTGTAATTAAAAAATAAAAAAAAAGTTTTAAATTTACGTATGATATTATTTTATTGAAAAATGTATTATTAAAAATAAAAGAAAGAAAAATATATTTTGAAAATGATGAAGACCAAACAAAGCCATAAACCAACAAGCTTAGTGGGTGTATTCACTGTTCACTCTTATCTTTCGAGCTATTTTTTCTTTTATTATAACTGAAATTATTTATTTTGACTATCGATTTTTGTGTTGTGTCCTTGTTTGAACCCATTAAATTATAATCCATGTTTCTATTTTCTTATTAATCACACATTCTCCAATAAAATATTATTAGCTGATTTTGCTGGTGATAGGGACAATAGAAGATCTACCTCATCTTATTTTTACACTTTATGCGATACTGTTATTAGCTGGAAGTCTCAACTTCAAAGGGTAGTTGCTCTGTCTTCTATTGAAGCTGAATACATAGCTGCCACTGATACTATAAAAAGAGGTTTGTGGTTAAATGGCTTATTATCTGAACTGTGATTTATTGATAATAATGCTCTCTTGTTTTCTGACAATCAAAGTGCCATACATCTTAGTAAAAATCCTATGTTTCATGATCGTACTAAACATATTGATGTCAAATATCATTTTATAAGAGATGTGATTTCAAAAGGGATTATCAAAATTGGTAAAGTTGCAACTCAGTTTAATCCTTCTGATATGGGCACTAAGGTTGTACCTCTGCATAAGTTTGCTACCTGCCTAAAAATATTATCTGTTGATTCTATGTGATATGTTACAGGTTGCTTAGAGCGTGTGAAAACAAAATGGGAATGCTCCTGGCTACACTTATAGTCCCAGATTCTGGCAGCAAGGTGGAGATTGTGGGACTCGAACCTTGGTGGAATGGTGTGCTGCCAGCAATTATATTAACAAAGGCGTGTTTCTGGCTATAACGTTTTTATCCCATTCCTTTACTGAGATGGTGATACGTGGACAGATCGGGACGGTTGGCTGATCAAATTGGATGACTCTTAACTTACCCTGATCGACTTCTTTGGATCATTCGAGATACACACTTTTCGTCTGCCTTTGAGAGAAATACTTAGGGTTTTCTTCTTCTGGCTCTCTTGGCTCAAATCTCTGATTTGAGGCTGTAATAATGAGAGTTTTGACTCTCTGATTGTGATATTCAGTGTGAATATCTGTGGGAACTAAGGTTCTATTTGAGTTGTGTATTGATCGGGTTACTGTGGAGTTTCTTGAGTGATCTGTTCTAGATCTGTTCATGTACTTGAGAGATAAGTGTTCTATCTTCATCCTTTGTACTGTTTGAATGATTTGTAACCTTCGTTGCCAATTTGGGGCTATTTAGTACAACCGAGCATTATCCAACTTGTTGGATGCTCAACGGGGGATGTAGGCGTTGGAAGTGGTCGCCGAACCTCTGGAGCTTAGGCCAAAACAATTCTTGTGTTGATTCTTTAATTTTCTGCACTTTATATTTTCAGTTCTTTAGTTTAATATTGTGTGTCCTGGCCTTACATTACTTGTTCAGGCGAAAAAGAAGAGGACGAGAAAGGTTAATGAGAGAAAAATTTATCTACAACTATACGAGGCAATTGAAGCTCTTGTCCATATGTGTAGAGATGGTTGTCGAATTATTGGCGCACATGACAAGATATTAAGAGACGATCAGCTCCTTGTAAGAATGAAGCTTGTAAGGGGTTAGAAATGTTTATTCGCCACTTTGCTCGGTGTAAGACGAGAGGTCCCAGTGGCTGCATCCATTGCAAGAGAATGTGGATAAGACCAATAAAATATTATTACACTTAAACACAAAACCTTTTTTTCTTTTTTCCTTTTTTAACCACATTCTTAAAAAAAAAATATTATTCCAAAAATTAGAATAGCAAATAATGGGAGCCAACAATTAGCAAAATTTCTATCTGATTTTAATTCTAATTTGAAGAATTGAAAAACAATTATACATGTTTAAAAATGAATTGCTTCAAAATAAAAAGTTAAAAATGAAAAAAAGTTTAGGGTTAATTTCACAAACGCTCACTAAAGTTACGTGAAAATAACAAAACGTTCACTAAAGTTTAAAACTTGCAGAAATGATCACTGAAGTTTCATGCGGTTTCAAAAACGGTCACTGAACTTAGTTTTAGTACTATTATATTTTAATTGAAACTAAAGCATCAAAACACGTGGACATAGAAGCTAGAGGACCTTAAGTGAAAAATTCAACTTAAAATCTCCCCAACCCCAAACCCAGACCATCACTTTTCACGCCCCATTCCACCACATTCCTGCCACCAAAACCACCGAACCAACACACCATCTTGAAGCCCTCGCTTCCCTCTACGCAACCCAACCAAGAACCGCCCCTACCTCCCATGGTAGTGGCCGAAATTTCGTCCCAAAGTGGGCCTCTTGCACAGCCAACAGTTTTGTGCTGTGTGAGAGGTCCATTTTTGGACAAAATTCCACCATTTTCCGTCCACCAAAATTACTGGACCAACACACTACCTTGAAGCCCTTGCTTTTCTCTACGTAACCCATCCAAGAATCATCCATAAATCCTTCGTAAAGTGGTGGGAATTTCGTCCCAAAGTGGGTTGCTCGCACAGTAAAAATTGTCAGCCGCCACTTTGGAACGAAATTTTGGCCACTTTCCGGGGGATTTAGGAGCGATTATTGGGTGGGTTGCATAGAAGACAACGAGGGCTTCAAGACGGTGTGTTGGTCTGGTGGGTTTGGTGACCGGAAAGTGGTGGAATTTGGTCCCAAAGTGGCTGCTGGCGTTACTATCCTGTGCGAGCCCACCACTTTTAGACGAAATTCCGACCACCACCATCGGAGGTAGGGCGGTTCTTAGGTAGGTTGCATAGAGGGAAGCGATGGCCTCAAAATGGTGTGTTGGTTCGGTGGTTTTGATGGTCGGAATGCGGTGGAATGGGGTGCGAAAAGTGTTGGTCTGGGTTTGGGAGATTTTAAGTTGAATTTTGCACTTAAGGTCCTCCAGCTTCTTTGTCCACGTGTTTTGGTGCTTTAGGTTTGAATTAAGACATAATAGTCCTAAAACTAAGTTTAGTGACCATTTTTGAAACTGCATGAAACTTCAGTGACCATTTTTGAAATCACATGAAACTTCAGTGACAATTTCTGCAAGTTTTAAACTCTAATGACCGTTTTGTTATTTTCGCGTAACTTCGGTGACCATTTTTGAAATTAACCCAAAAAGTTTCTTATTCAAATAAACACTATAAAATACGGAGCCTCGGAGAGTTCCCTGTCAATTGATCCCGTCTCACTTCTACTTAGGAGCGAAGATTTTGAATCAACACCGAGATAAATTCATTTCGATGATCTTGGTCGGACGAGATTTTCATTCAGTTTTTGCAATCTGATATTTCGTTTCCCTTACTTTTGCGATTTGGGTTTCCTTCTTCTTTTCTTTTATTATGGCTACTGAAAGGGACGATTCGCTTCAATCTGTGAGTGTGAGGTTGGATGGAAAGAATTATTCGTATTGGAGTTATGTGATGAGAAATTTTCTTAAGGGTAAAAAGATGTGGGGATATATTAGTGGAACTTCTGTACAACCTACGGATATTGATGAGGGTTATGCTGTTTCAATAGATACTTGGGAATCAAACAATTCAAAAATTATTACTTGGATTAACAATTCTGTTGAGCATTCCATAGGTAGAGAGTTGGCAAAGTATGATACAGCAAAGGAGGTTTGGGAACATCTGCAAAGGTTATTCACTCAGTCAAATTTTGCAAAACAGTATCAATTAGAGAATGACATACGAGCTCTTCAGCAGAAAAATATGAGTGTTCAGGAGTTTTATTATGCTATAACGATCTTTGGGATCAATTGGCTCTTACGAATCGGCGAGAATTAAGGCGTGCAATGCCTATATTGTTCATAGAGAGCAGCAACGGTTGGTACAGTTTCTAACGGCACTTCGCAGTGATTTTGAAGGACTTAGAGGTTCAATTTTGCATCGTTCTCCATTGAGTTATTGGCTGAAGAAATACGTCTTAAGTCTTATTCTGAAAAGGGAATTCTTTCTACTCCTAATCTTTCTGTGTTAGCAATGCCTTCTAAGTCACTATCTAATAATCATAATATGTTTCACGCAAGGGCTGCCCGTGATGAGTGCAGTATATGTAAGGAGAAAGGTCATTGGAAGGCTCAGTGTCCTAAGTTGAGACAGTAGAATCGAACCGTGCAGCAATTCCAAGCTTGGAAGCCTGGCAATCAATCACAATCGAATGATCGTAGACCACCTCAGGGTTATAGACCACCACGCGGTTCAATACTGCGATTGGTAGCTTCATCGGGTCCTTTCACAGATCCTAGTACTCCGTGAGCAATTTCGAAGTTTCTCTCCATGTGCCCACAAGCTATGTACCTTCGTAGGTCAGTTGCCTCATAGTTCTTCGGGTATGTCACATTGTTTGGGTCTTGGATTACGGTGCTTCACATCATATGTCTCCGGATTCTTCATCTTTTGCTTCCGTGTCTCATTCGTCTTGTATTCTGTCATGATCTTGATGGCACTCCTATGCCTTTAGCGGTGTTGGTTCTTTTGTCACACCTCACTTGTCTCTCCCTAATGTTTATCATATTCCGAAACTCAAATTAAATCTTGCTTCTGTTGGTCAGTTATGTGATTCTGGTAATTTAGTCACATTTTCTTCTTCTTCTTGTTATGTGCAGGATCTCCAGTCTCAGAAGATGATTGGGACAGGCCATAGGAAAGGGGGACTATATGTTTTGGATGAGTTAAAAGTACCGATTCTTCTTCTTCATACTACAGTGTTGATTTATCTTCTTTTTCGTTTGAGTCCTTCTTCTTCTAGTTTTTATTTATGGCATTCTCGTCTAGGTCATGTTTCGTCTTCTCGTTTGAGATATTTGGCTTCTACGGGGGCATTAGGAAATTTGCAACCTTATGATATTTCGAATTGTAGTGGATGTAAACCGGCAAAATTTTAAACTTTACCTTTTAATCGAAGTATTTCTATTTCTTCCTCTCCATTTGATTTGATTCATTCTCGATGTATGGGGGCCTTCTCCTGTTGCCGCAAAAGGAGGGTCCCGGTATTATGTTTCTTTTATTGATGATCATACTGCGTTATTGTTGGGTTTACTTAATGAAACATCGTTACGAATTCTTTGAGATATACACAACATTTCGTGCTCTTGTCAAAACTCAACATTCGCTATTATCAAATGTTTTAGGTGTGATTTGGGTGGGGAATACACTTCTAAAAAATTTTGTGAAACTGCCTTAGATGGAACTATTCACCAAACTTCGTGTACAGGATACTCCTGAGCAAAATGGTGTTCTTTGAAAGAAAACATAGGCACATTGTTGAAACTGCCGCTCTCTCTTGTTGTCTACTTGGTTCCTAGTGTGTATTGGGGTGAAGGAATTTCTTACTAGCGTAAGTTTGATTAATACAATCTCATCTTCTCATATTTCAGGTTTTTCTCCTTTCGAAAGGTTGTATGGGTATGTCCCTGATTATTCTTTTTTTAGAGTTTTTGGTTGTACTTATTTGTTCTTCGTCCTCATGTAGAACGCAGCAAGCGTCATCTCGATCTGCTATTTGTGTCCTTCTTGGTTATGGTGAAGGAAAAATGGGTATCGTTTGATCCAATAACTCAGAAATTTTATGTGTCTTGTCATGTTGTCTTTCTCGAGCATATACCTTTCTTTTCTATTCCATCAACTACTCATAGTTTGACTAGATCTGATCTTATTCGTATAGATCCTTTTTCTACTGATTCTGATAGTTTGTCATCTCAAGTTCCTAGCACTTCAAATACTGATCATTCTGCATGTACTGACACTTTACTCTCCGGCACACCTGAAGCTCCCTCTTCTCCTATGGTCCCTCAAGCTCCGTCTGAGACTGTGGATCCACCTCTACGTCAATCCAAACGCATTCGTAAGTCTACAAAGTTACCAGATTTTGCTTATTCTTGTTATTCTTCATCTTTTACTTCCTTTTTAGCTTCTATTCATTGTCTCTCTGAGCCCTCTTCCTATAAAGAGGCAATTCTTGATCCTCTTTGGCAGCAAGCTATGGATGAGGAACTTTCACGCTTGTATAAGACCTGGTACTGGGATTTGGTTCCTCTACCTCTGGTAAGAGTATTGTTGGTTGTCGTTGGGTGTATAAGATCAAGACTAATTACGATGGATCAATTGAAGCGTCTAAAGCTAAGTTGGTTGCAAAAGGGTACTCTCAACAGTATGGTATGGATTATGAGGAGACATTTGCTTCTGTTGCAAAAATGACTACTATTCGTACTCTTATTGCAATAGCTTCGATTCGTCAGTGGCGTATCTCTCAACTTGATGTTAAAAATGCCTTCTTAAATGGAGATCTTCAAGAAGAAGTTTATATGGCTCCCCCTCCGGTGTTCCGCATGATTAGGTATGTTTGCAAACTCGAAGGCGTTGTATGGTCTCAAACAAGCACCTCGTGCTTGATTTGAGAAATTTTCTGTTGTGATCTCTTCTCTTGGATTTGCTTCTAGTAGTCATAATTCTGCTCTTTTTGTTAAGTGCACTGATGCAGGTCATATCATTCTATCTTTATATGTTGATGACATGATTATTACTGGTGATGATATTGATGGTATTTCATTTTTGAAGACAGAGTTGGCTAGACAGTTTGAAATGAAGGATTTGAGTTCTCTACGATATTTCTTGGGTATTGAGGTAGCCTGTTCACCTAGAGGTTGTCTTCTTTCTCAGTCGAAATATGTTGCAGATATACTTGAACGGGCTCGACTTACTGATAATAAGACTGTTGATACTCCCATTGAGGTTAACGCAAAGTATTCTTCTTCCGATGGTTTGCTTTTATCAGATCCTACTTTATACCGTACTATTGTTGGGAGCTTGGTATATCTCACTATTACTCGTCCAGATATTGCATATGTTGTTCATGTTGTTAGTCAGTTTGTTACTTCTCCTACTACAGTTCATTGGGCAGCTGTTCTTCGTATTTTGCGATATCTTCGAGTACGATCTTTCGGAGTCTTTTACTTCCATCCACATCTTCCTTGGAGGTCGCGTGCATACTACGATGCGATCATGGCGGTGATCCCACAGATCGTAAGTGCATTCTTTGGTTTGTATCTTTTTGGGTGATTCTCTTATTTCTTGGAAGACCAAGAAGCAATCTATTGTGTCTCAATCTTCAATGAGAATATCGTGCTATGGCATCCACTACCAAAGAGATTGTTTGGTTACGTTGGTTACTTGCAGATATGGGAGTTTTTCTTTCACATCCCACTCCTATGTATTGTGATAATCAGAGTTCCATTCAGATTGCTCACAACTCGGTTTTTCATGAACGAACTAAGCACATTGAGATCGATTGTCACCTTACTCGTCATCATCTCAAGCATGGCACAATTACTTTGCCATTTGTTTCTTCTTCTTTACAAATTTTTGCAGATTTCTTTACCAAGGCGCATTCTATTTCTCGTTTTCGTTTTCTTGTTGGCAAACTCTCGATGCTTGTAGCTGCTGCATCGTGAGTTTGAGGGGAGATGTTAAGAAATATATTATTATTTTGTTAACATTATTTATTAAGGGTAGAATAGTCTTTTAAGTTTTCTTTATTTTTGGCTATATATAGTCTCTTTGTATCTAGGTTTTATTAATTCAATTACATTATGCAGAATCAATAAAACCCTAGCCTCTTTTTCTTCTTCTCTTTGGATTGTTTAACACGATCCATCAAATTCCGGCCTGTTTATGTAGTTTTCGGTCGATTTCTAGTTTAATTTACTGCCATTCGCCTGTAAGAATAGACGTGTTACGCAATTGTTGTGAATGGAAAAGGATTTACTAACCGTAAAATCAAAGTTCAGGAGTTTATAGATAAAATGAAGAAGCTCATTTGAGAGCGGCATGAAGCGATAACTAACTACGCAGACGAACGTGTGATGAATAATTGTAGGAAGTAATTTCTATACCTTAGTTTGGATTGGATGAATCAAAGCATTAAATAAATTATCTATTCGCGATGCCTTGATTTTATTTTATATTCTCTTGAATTGCTATGTAAATCATTGCTCTAACTAGTTCTGTATTGGGTAGAAGCGCCTATTTGCTCTCAAATTGCCCATCTCCTGGTGTTGAGGCTCAATTCTATTCGACATTGTATGAAAGTCATTTGTATTAATCCACAAGTTCTTTTGTGACGGTTTGCCTGCAGATTCTGTAAGCTTTTCAATAGATGCATTTATCTTTCTTCTGCTGGAATGTGGATGGAGCTGGATAATTCGATCTGATTCTATACAAGATGCTTCTGAGGTACTTGTCTATTCACGTTTATCCGTCACCATTAACATTCTCGTCAACAAACTATGGCGAGGCTCGTGTTACTTGGGGTTTAGCTAAGATGACATGCTTTCATCGTCAGAACTTCTATCATGTTGTATATTATATCTATTGAGCACTGGAAGTGATGCAGATACAGGAATTCTGAATGATCTCGCAGCACCTATTGTTGTTCTGTCCTGCATCGTCCCAACATCTTTGCAGACACTATCTAACGTGGAGAGAAAATCTCGCACAATCATGAAAATCCTGAAAGGATGGGCCTCCTCTCTTACAGCATCTCCGTGGAAATACTCTGTCAGCTCTTTCACCAATGATAAGGTTGCCGTCTCTTCAGCCTTAACCCCATTGATTTCCTTTTGAGCATAGTCAAGAAACATTTGCATTGAGTTGAAAAATTTTCCTTGTGAATTTTGTTTCTCATGCAGCAAAACCAATCTGACTTTCTCAAGTCCTAGTTCAAGCTTGGAGACATAACTACTCAATAAATCTGAGTCCATACCTGCTGCCCTTCTGACATTGCCAAGCTCTTTGCTTAACCCTGCTACAACTTGCAACCCTTGCCTTTTAAAATCCTCCTCTTTAAAGCTGAAGTTTGTTTTATCTGGCATACTTTGATTAGTTGGATCAGAATCTACTCCTTCCGATCTGAGAATCTCTTGGACCACAAAGTGTAGTAAAGTTGTCTTACCATCCGTTCCTTTTATGTCTACTAATTTCAACAAAGTATCAAGTTTAAAAGCTCTGGCATCACCACGGTTGGTACCGACATTCATTCGGTTTCCTGTCCTTAGAACAGCTTCAAGGAGTTTAAGGAATAGGCGACTGTTTTTCAGTTCTTCACTTGCTTCCTGCATGGTGTAATGAGTTAAATGCTCAAAATTCATGTAATTAATAGGCACTGATATTTCCAGTTGCACTTGAATAACATTTGCTTAGGCGATTACTAAACAAGCATGCACTTGAACTATTTCTTTAACAAGCCTTATCATTTCAATAACCAAGCTAAATGGAATAATTGATAGTACCTCTATGGTTAGAAAGCACTTTCTCAAGTATTTTACTTCTGTATCAAAGTTTGCTCTGTATAGCATGGCCTCCACTCGTTTAAAGGCAAATGGAATATCAAGAACTGCCTTGAGGAATCGCTCTGCCGTCCCTAATTTAGAGATGTCACCATTGTAGTCTTTAAGTTTTATCTCTTCCTCCTTCGTTGGTGTCATTTTCACTAAAGTCTCTAAAAGGTCTACACCTAATCCCTCTGGATTTCCTGCACCATCAAACACACTTGCATCGGTTATGAGTGGGAACTGTAAATAGAATGAAATGTGCGACTTATAAGTAAAGTTAATTGTATTGGGACAGCTTGTGTGTTCTGTTAGTTCACATCTGAGGGTGCTTATATGCAAGTTTTTATGATGGTGCACCGTATAACTGGTAATTGCATGTGCAAGATAAGTATGCTTTTGCAGTTTATCCAAGACTAAAGAAGGGCATATAGATCTCAGTTAACATATAACTTTTTAACCATTATGTCTTATATGAAATCTAAGTGAAAAGGATCATAATACAAATATATCCAAATGCAAGACGACAAGTGGTGAACCAAGCGTTGGCGCAAAGGAAAAAGCTAATTTCTTCCTTTATCCTTATTTGCCTATAAAGAGAGAGATTTTCTTACAATCTGCCTTTATCCCTAGTTTCCTCTAAATAAAAAAGTGACAAAATTAAACCACCCACAATGAGTGCAATGGTGCCTTCTCAATTGTTTAGGGTCATTAACCTTGATTATGATAATCCATTAGCTTGAATTACTAACTTTTTAATTGCTTTGAGATTGCATATCTATTAGAATGCTTTTATTGTTCTAAATCCATTAGCAGGAGAAGAGAATGGGGGGTGTATAAGTGTATTAGTTATTATCTTTAGTTGCTGGTCTTTGACAGTATTAGCCTATGACGTCGTTTCTATATTGTCAATTAATATGTGATGGCGAATCTTGCTCCAAAGGGAGTAAGTCCCATTGTCCTTTGAGGATTTTTGGGTAGGTAGATAAGGTTGGCAGTACGTGACGGACTCACAAACTCCAAGTATAAAGACCAGTAATAAGTTATCCCGTTTTGGTCTAATAGAAGAATGAAGACTGGGTTATAGAACATAAATCCTGTGACTGATATTGTGTGGCATCTTTTATAAGCATCCATATCCATTAGTTTGTACTTGTTAATGGGATCTTATTGTTATACCTGTCTTCTTCTACAGATCAAATACCTTAATACTTGTGTTATTCAAGTCCACTTGAAATGACTATAAATTTTTTCTTTGTTCATTTTGTACCTGATTCCGTTTTGATCTGTGCATAATCCTCATAGAGAGCAGCAAATGAATATGTTCAGATATTTTGCATCTGTTCTATAGAAATTATTGGATAACTTGAATTCACTTGGATCTTTCACGAATGGAGACAGAATTTCATACCATCTAAAAGTGCTTCTGAAACCTCATCCCTTGTCACATTCAACGCTCGTAATAGGATAGCTATGTTCTGAGACTTCTTTGGGTCCAGCACTCTGTTCTCCATTTCTACAGGAGGGAGGACCGACTTCCTAGTTGCTTCTTTAGGAACTGAATTTGCAGAACTCCATCCAAAAAGTGATTCCATAGCTTCCTCATTTAACCTACAGGTTGATATCTTTTAGTGAAAGATTGCAAATTGTTATCAGTAATAGTACCCTAAGAAATGTATGCTGTTCTACTTACTGGAAAGAGCTTGAATTTAGCTGGTCCCAAACAGTGGCTCTGTCCGAGGTTGTTCGTACCTTGTCCCAGTGAAAAGGCTTCAACTTGGGTTTTGATCCTTCACTGTCCCCTGCATCTTGTTTCTCCGATGAATTGACACCTGTATTAACTTCTTTGACTGGACTTGTCTTCTTAATCCTTGGAGTTGCTCTGGGGCTTGAAGTCCCTGCTTGTGACCTTATTATTGTGGAAGCCGGTGAAGGTGTATTCTTTACAGTGCTCAATCTTCTGGAAGTTGGCATTGGTGGCGGTGGTGGAACTGGGATTTTGGATGCCTGCTGCACGTCATTGTTTATCCATTGAAGCCGTCCGATGTCCAGTGGTGGAGGTGGTGCTGAAAATTTAGGCCTTTTAGGAATATATGGTTGAGCTGATATGCTTGGCTGCTCTTCAGATTGCTTCAGTGACTCTAAGGAAGAAGTTGGTGGTGGTGGTGGTGGAGGAGGAGGAGGAGGAAACGGATAAGGGGGTAGCAATTGGTTAATTGTTGGTATGATAGCATGTTTTGTGTCTGGGGAAGACATTGAAAGGCAAGACTTTGGTGAAGTTCTCTTGGGTTGAGGGACAACATGATCCGGCCTGGCCTGGTGCATCAGGCTAGAATTATTGCTTGGATAGCTGTGGCGTGAACTGGGGGACATGTTGCTTACTGATGAGGCGTGCGCACTGTAAAAAGTAGTATCATGACTCTCATCGTCTGATGATGATATGGTCGGCGACAAATTTATGCTAGGTGGCGGGGGCTTGTTCAATGGTGGCAGTGGCTGAAGGTCAGGACTAGGCCTATACCGTGTCTGATCAGATCTTTCCATAGATTTCAATTTTTGACTGGGCGAGATATTGACAACATTTGTTTCGCTCACTGATCTTGTAGTGGACGGCTCCACCGTCCCAACATATAGAAAAGTGGACGGTCCTACTCCCGAGTCTTCATTGATCCTCTGTGAATTACCACTAACAAGCTTTTGCGAAACATCAGGATGTTTCACTCTGTGTTTGTAGAGATAGAATGCCAGTGCCGAAAACATTCCCAAAGTAACAATCCCAACTGATATCGCAATTGCCACTTTCTTTGCTGACTTGGATGGTTGAGTGACAACTGGATTCCCCACTGTCGTGCCACTGGCTGGTGCCTGTGGAGACTGGTGGACCTGATCAGGTGTCGACCCGTTGGGGAGTTCATGGAAGAAGGGCTGGTCTTGATTTGGTGATTCTGGGCTGTCTGGAGGAGGAGGTGGCGGCGATAATTCTGATTGAGGTGGAGGTGCTGAACTTGCTGGAAACAATGGTTGGTGCAAAATTCTCCTGTTTTTCTTCTCATCAATGGAATCTTGAAATCTACGCTCTTCCGCTCTTGTGATTTGGAGTCTAAAATATGTAATCAATGATAGAATCAAGAAAGCGATCATACAACGAGGTCTCATCTTGCTGTTCTCTTGACAGGAAGCTCCTTTTTGTTCTTTTCTTTCTTCACCCTATTCATCTGATTTTGTTCCTAACCTCTGTGTCAAGAAGACTCTGTATGACAGAGAAAGATCCTGTACTTCTCTAACTGAAGATCTAGTTGCTCAAAGTGCCAAAGTGGAATGATCTCTACCTCTGCAGCAGCCACACTTTTACGTTCAGGTGTGTTCACATTTGTTTATTAATACAAAGCTACATATTTCCAAACTATTAGCCCTTAATTCTTTTCTATTAAAATATATTTGGTCTGAGTGGTGTCACTCAATCCTTGGATTCTAAGCCTATTTTTGACTCGTGTTCATAAATTGTTTATGAACAAAAGTCACCATTTTATTTACACATTTTGAGGACCAATACGTAGTACTCACTTATTCACTACTCATTTTTATTTATCTATAATTTCGACTGTTACTATAATTATTTTCTTGTTCTCCTAAAATAATTTAAGAAAGATGAATAGAATATGGCCTTATTTTGTGCTTTTGGAAATTAATGGGAAATGATGACCATGCAGCTAGGGTAAAAGGACCGAGTTAGTTCCTTTTTGTTCTAAAGAATTTTAGAATATTTGCTTTTCGTGGTTGCCGAGTGGGTGGAGGGACATGTTGGAGCATCTTCATTGAAACAATTTGCAATGTTTACACGTGGTGAGCAACATGAGGATGGAGAAAAGAGCATCTCTAATGGGATTGTGGATTGGACTAATTGTTATTTTTTATGTATAAGAGAGGATGTAGAAAAAAAAAATGAAGATAAATTATGAAAAGTTAATTGAACTCATCCTTTGTGAAAATAAATTATAGAAAATTAATTCAAAGATAATGATGTGACACTTTTTTTTTAATGTAAGCCGAGACCATTGAAGATGCTCTTACAGTGTTTTATTCTTGGTGCCGTTAAATCCTTGAACTATGCTACTTGTACAATGAATTTGATAATAAGTTTGACAATGTGTGAGTTGGCAGGCATTATGTCAATTGATTTGAAAGATTATTTTTGAATTCAATGGCAATGATCTATACATCTTGTACATTATCAAAATCATTGTGCAAATTCATTGTATAAGCAGTTTAATTCTAAATCCTTCTGTACAGTTTGCACAAATCAATTTCGTGTCATGTACAACTTCATGACTTTTGCATTGATTGATGGGGACGCGATGAAAGAAATACTGCAACAGTCAAATAATTCTGCATTTTCAAGTCATTCTTTCCCTCTTCTTTTATTTTGTAGTTTAAAATAAGCATGTTTGATAGAAATTTTAATTTAAATTAAAATCAATGATTAATTTTAAATATATATTATGTGGGATTCATAATTTTTGTCTTATAAAAAGTTATTAAAAATTTGATTTTAATTCTCACCAAATTGGGGCTAAATTTATTTTGTGAAAGTTTTTAATCAATTAAAATTATTTTACAACAAATTTATGGGTTTTTGAGCTTAAAAATTCGATTCATAGATGTGGTCAAATTCAGTTTTTGAAAAATATCTAACTTTTATGGTAAAAACCATTCAAGTCAGATAAGGATTTTTAGACATATTCGAAGCAATATTATCTAAAATTTTATTTTAAAAAATGCAGTTTATTAGAGTTAAAATGTAGGGCTGTGTATATATAAAATATTTTCTTCTGTTAAAAATAATTTGCTAATATTTGATCCACCACCGACAATGGCTGTTGAGCTTATGCTTTTTAGCTTTTCTTCTTCTTTCAATCCTCACTAGCTTGAAAGTGACAGGGACAACTGGCTAATTGCTCATACCACAAGAAGAAAAGGTCAGAGGTTACACGTCTACTTTTTCGTTTATAATTTTTTTTATTTTTTTATTTTTTTTTTGTGTTTCATAATCAATTATGCTACTTTTACGTCATTATTTACATTGTGTCATTTGACAGCATACAATTGAACAGTTAAAAATTTTTTTTTTTCTGCCCACAAATTTTTTAAAATATGGATGATATAAAAAATAATGTATGTTGACCCCAAAAAATGTACTTATGATGTGGCCAACAGTTCTCAAGGCTTCTCACGTCCACGCAATCTGGATTCTTGCACACTTGGACAAACCATTAGTCACACGCGACCTTCTCCGAGGGGAATGGAGTCGGCCGCGCGCACTCCGACAATCAAGTTAGTTGGAAAAATAATTTAGGATGTAGGAGAATTTTGAACGCGAGCCTCCAATCAATAGAAAAGGGGTCGACTTGAGAGTAAATAATGAAAAATGTATGTAGCAAGATTATAGCTTTAATAGTCTAAACTTGCATTAACCTTGAATGGTATTAAGTGTGAATTCTTATACTTGAACAAGATAAACGAGGCCCGTCGGATGATAGGGCGCATCAGACCATAGATATTAGACTAGACTCGGACAATATACTGGGTCTCGGGTTACTGGTTGAACTGGTGGATCAATGGTCGGACCGGTGGGTCATTACATAAAAATCTAAAATAAAAAAAGTATGAAATTTTTTTAGGCAAAATTATCATTTTTAAATTATTTTTCACTAATTATTTAGGTCTATAAAATAAAGTAAAATGTTTAACCAAAGTTTTTATAAAAACACTTTTAGAAAAATTATTATTTTTAATATATATGATTCATTAGATACATATAACTTATTGTACATAAAAAACATTAAAGTGTTCTACAAATCTAATGGTGAGGAACTAATTGTTTTACATAGAGGTCCAATGTTCAATTCCTTTAACACCCAAAATTTTAAAAAACAATTTTGAAAACCGGTTAATCGGTTGGGTTAACTCGGTCAAAATCGCCGATTAACTCGATCAAAGTCGATTTTTGACTGAGTCATATGCATTGCTATTAAATTAATCTACCCGACCCGAAAAAGGGCCCAGGTCACCGATCGGGTCAAGTTTTATAACTATGCATAAGACCGATTGACCTTTCTTGTCGCATACATCAATCAATCAATGCATTAAATGCTAGAGCCACTTTTGTATCCATAAGGCCTAGCGTGACAGTTTGGATTTGACCATATAGGTGTGCAGAGACGGCGATGGTAGTGAATTATCTTGTCAATTATTCAATACAAGGGATCTTGTAATCGCCTCGTCAATACCGGTTCCTACATGAGAGTCTGTCTAAAATGGGGTCGGTCCAATCTCGTTCTATGGAGAGAAGGGGGGTCGTCTACATCTCAATAGGGTCGCCTTTATATAATTGGGTCGTCCGTGTCGTGTAAGGCTTGGGGCCCCCAGACTGCCTGCCACGTAACTGAACTAGTGCCACATGCAGCCTTTGATTTATCTCATGAGTAACAATGTACATCAAATGATGTACACTTAGCATTATTGTTTCATAATACTACAAATTCTCAATAGTTCGTAAGGGTTAAGTAATATATATTTGTACAATTTATAGAATAGTTAATAATTTCTACTCAATTAAACAAATTAAATTCTTAGTATTTGAGTAAAATATTTATGATTTTGTAGATTTTCTCTTAAAAAAATTCTGGACGCTCAATAAGTAACATTAATGATGGTCTTGTTTGTGATGTGTATACACCTTCTACCACACGAGTTTTGAGACTCCTGTGGCCAGCCTTCAAGCATTTTATCTTAGTTTTTTGTTATATAATTTTCATATCTTGATCGCGACTTATGAAGAGATTGGGATTCGTATAGCTGAGTTGTTGCTATTGATCTAACGCCAATTGAGAGAGCATGAGATTCATTCTTTTGGACTTTCTAAGCTAAAACTTTTTTGGTAATGACTGGCTACCGACCAAATTTTATAACAAATTATGCCCCTGTTTGAAACCCATTTTGGGAGAAATAGAAATTTTGGAATAGTGATTGATGTGAGAATGTGTGGTGGAAAAGTGATGAAAAGTTTTTGATTTGTGTGTAATATTATTTTATTAGGAGAATGTGTGGTTGAAATGAAGAATGAGAATGAGAATGAGAAATAGAAAGAGAAATTAATGGGTGTCAAACGAGGGCTATATATTTATTGACAAATTGTTGATTCTTATTTTAGAAATTTGCTCTTTTTCAGTTTAATCCATTAATTTATCGAATATTAATTCATAAGGGGCATATTTTAATTGAATTAATTACTAGAGAGAAATTTTAAACCAGTGACTCACTCATTGTAAAATGTATGTTAGCTACAAATTCTTTGATGTTAGATCTTAGACGAGTGAATTAGAGCCTGTTTGGTAGGGATTTTTGGGGGAAGAATTGATTTTGAATAGTGATATGATGGAAAATGTGTGGTTGAAAAAGAAGAAAAAATGATTGATGTGATGGAAAATATTATTTTATTGAAGAATGTGTGGTTGAAAATGAGAATTGATTTGAGAATTGATTTCAAAATCAGAAACAAACAGTGCCTTAATTTGGTCTACGTTGTGATTATGACATATGTCCTAAATCATGGTTTAAATTGATCAATTCGATGATTGGATGTAAGGATGTTTATTGCCAGCTAAAAAGCCGAAAATGAAGGGTCTGTCTAATCCAGGCGGTCAATTTAGAAACAATCATGCTTACAATTTCCTTAACGAAAGAAAAAAAACATTTTTCTCTCCAATAATTTTTTTTCTTTGGCGTGTACGAATGACATTTCCCATTTAGAAACGGTGACTGTCGGTGTACGCTCATTGTTTTTATTTGAAAATCTGTCACTCTATTTTACGGTAAAAAATTCGCCATGCAATAAGTTAATTAAATCACTCATCATCAATATCTATTCTTGATTATTACTTGTTCACCTAAAAATAAATGATTACCGATTGTCACTTACTTGTAAACAAAATTATTCATCCATCACCAATCTCAATTTTATCCATCCATTTCGGGGGGGAAAAAAAAAATCACGTATCAAATGAAAATCGTATGTGACCACTGACGTTGAGTCATGGACAACACGTTCTAACAACCATTTTTTCCCTTAACCATTCATTTCCCAACTCCATAAGCATTTTTAATTTTTCCCCATCTTCACATCAAAAACCTAATCGAACTTAACCACAATCACCTCATCACTAAATTCTCTGCCCCCATCATCACAAGTTAGTTGAGAATACTTAGTAGATCCATTCTCGTCAATTATATTAAAATCAACATTTATGATATAATTACAGTTAACGAATTGATTCCGTTAAAAAGAGGGGTAAATAATTTCTTGCATAGCAAGCAACAATCATACTACTTTATTATAAAAATAACTAAACCTATTTAATATTGGAAAAGTTGGGAAATTCCATTTTTGTTTCGCAAGTTAAGCATCCCCACCTTTGCTTGTATAGTTGGATGTGTTGGATTCCGACACTATTACGACAAAGGTGCCTTTTCCGTTCATTTGACCTATGAAAAATGAAAGAAAATAAGAAAAATAGACGTGCAATTAAACCAGAACTTGTGAAGGAAAATTTGTGATTGTAGTCCCTCGCCATTTCAGTAGTATCCTCAATTCTTTCACATCTTGGCTGCTTGTTACCACATTTTACACCCATCATCTTCCCTGCGCTACCCTTTCATCTCTGCAAAACTCCGTTTTGTACCCCGTCTTTGTTTATTCAATTAAGGGTCCGTTTGATTGCAAGGGTGGAAAACGGGTGGAAAGAAAATGAATTCCAGGGAAAGTAATTGCCTAGAAAATGTTTTGTAGGGAATTGTTAATTAAGTGTGTTTGATTGGTATAATTTTCCACCCGAAAAATTTTTAAATTTTGTGTTCGCTTGGCTTTGTTTTATATGGAAATTGTCCATTAAAGTGATAATTATTTCCACAATTTGTTATAAAATTTGTTTCCATTGCCAAAAAGTAATAAAAAAACGAAAAAATAATTTTTTTCCAAAAAAATCATTTTTTTCATCAAAGTTTAGTTTTCGTTTGACTTTGTTTTACATGGAAATTGTCCATTAAAGTGAAATTTTTTTTTTACAATTTGTTATGAAATTTGTTCTAATTCCAAAAAAAAAAAATAATAATAAAATAAAATAAAAATCAAATCACCTAGAACCCATTTTCCCACCTAAATGGTGAGAAAATGGTTTCATTGATTTCCAAGAATTGTTGCATGTTTGGGGGTGGGTGGAATTTCTCTTCCATGGCCAAAAAAACCTATCAAACAACCACTTTTGTTGAAAATGAAAATTGTTTTCATACTTCCCTAGAAAATGTGTGCCATCAAACATACCCTAAGACACTTTTGTTTTCTATCCATCTTGTTTGTAGGCTAAGAGTGTTAAGGGATAGAATCTCATATCAAATAAAGATAAAAATATAGACCAATTTATAAGAGTTCGAGCTACTCCTCTTAATAAGGTTGACTTTTTAAGATGGAACCTCAAATCTTAACATGGTATCAGAGTCCATTAATCTCCAACGAGTAATTTGATCCGATTAAGACTCATAAAAATGAGCATACGGATTTCAAGATCGATCTGCTCAAACGAGTCACCGTCTTGCGGGAGATGTTAAGGGATAAAATGCCACATCGACTAAAGATAAAAATATAGACAATTTATAATAGTTTGGACTACTTCTCTTAATAATGTTGACCTTTTAAGATGAAACCTCAAATCTTAACAAAGAGTATCTCGAATACATTACATCGATTGCATTTAGGTGACAATTAGATTAAAAACTTCTAGTTTACGTGACTTTCATGACTATTTAATAGGTATTTAATTCCAAATTTCGTCTGCAATTTTTTCAGCTTATAACTAGAAATGATTGCTTACATGTATTTTATAAACTCTAAAATAAAATAAATAATATTGTCTGTATGAAAATCAGGAATCTGGAGAGAAGAGAGAAAGTTTCAAATTTTTCGTATTCATTCCATCTAACAGAGCTTATATGCCTAAGTGGACTTCTTGACGATCTTTGTCATATAGCTAAATAGAGAGAGTCACAGTCAAATTGCATGGTAGATGAATTTTTTAAACATTATCTGTTCTTACTTATATGACAATTTCTTTCAAGTAAACCACGATAACATTGAAGATCCTTCGACAATTTGCTAGCGTGGCGTGTATTGGAGCCAAACGAACCAGGGTTGACCACAAGAATTTTGACTATCGACTCTCCAATCTTCGAACAGCTCTTTCAATTGGTATATTATTATCTATATATATATTATACAAGACTAACAACTTATAGTCACTCTCAAACATGCACTTGAAGAAGGAAGACAACTTTGGACACAAGTCATCATTAACAACTAAAAAATAACAAAAAAATTGAAGTTTCAGTGACTAATGGGAATTATTGCACACTTTGGTGCTACCAGAATTGGAAAATATGTATTTAAAGCGAAGTTTTGTTGATGGAAGCCTTTATTGAGATAGTGATACGTGGTTGATTTGTGGCTGTTTGATAAGGCTCTTGGATGCTTCTATTGGCTTAATCCTTTGGTTGTCATTTTTGAACGACAAGTTTGGTTTTGCTTAGAGGACTCGCGTTTTTCTTAGAAGTTCTCTCTCTGTTGAGATTCGAACCCTTGACCAAAGGCTGGCTGAAAGTGTGCTTCCAACAATTGGCTAAAAACGTGTTACTTGGAATGACACTTTTATTATTAAGGTGCCTTGGCTGGATTGTTGACACTTGGCACCACACTTGGCCGTTGGATGACATTCTAGAGACTTCGATTCCTTAACTTCTGAGAGACGCCTCATTCATTCGATGGATTCAGTTGGTTTTTCATTCTCTCTCAAGTTCTAGGGTTAGGTCTTCGTCTGTAGAGAGAATTAACTCATTCTTTTTGGGGTTTACTTCTGATTCTTGTAAACGGTTTACTCTCAAAGTAGATCTTCTGTTTAGGAGGAAGTCTTGAGTCTTTGAGTGATTGTTGTGCTGAGTCTTCTGTGATTCGGGCTGTGAATGAGTGGTGTTGACTGATCTTGTGTGATCTGGTCTTATTTTTGTGCTGTAAGGGAAGATCGATCGAAGGCTGAAAAGATAAGTGTCTGTTTGTTTTCAGCCTTGTACAAATCTTGTAACTGTTGTTGCCATATTTTTGGCTTGTTAGTGCAACCGAGCAATATCCATTATTTGGATGCTCAACGGGGGATGTAGGCGTTAGATGCGGTCGCCGAACCTCCTGCTTAGGCCAAAAACATATCCTGTGTTCATTTTGATTTTCTGCAACTTATTACTTTCAGTATTTTCTTGGATCTTTGTATTTTGTTCTAATATTGTGTGTGGCTTGGGCCTTTTCAGTGGTATCAGAGCCTGGAACTGAAAGGACAAGATACCTGGATCTTCGAAGAAAGGCCTGATCTGTTATAGATCAAAAATTTTTGGAACTGCTAAAAGCCAGTAAAAGAAATCGAGTTCTTGCTAACTCGTTGGGTGAGATCTTTTCTTTTATCTCTGTAAATTTTTAAAAATTTTTAGGGTTTCTTGATCATACCCTTGATTTACCAAAAACACCGTTGAAACCCCCTTGAGATTAATCTTTGTCCCGAAGCTCCTGCGAGGCTTCTGGAATAGGAGATAAATCAAGTAAGGGTGTGTTTTTAAGGGAATCTTCTTTGGAGTGATCTGTGAAACATAGAATATGATCTCTGTTGTGTTCTTTTAATTGAGCTTGTTCTGTGTGTTCCTGTGATATATCTGATTGATGCCTGATATCTTGTATTACCACGTGTGATACTGTGATTTCTTGGGTTGCTGAAATTGTTGCAAACTGTCTAAGTGTTCTTTACTATCTTGAACTTCTTATTTGTGCATCATACGTGTCTTACACATGGCTACTGCTAAGTTTGATGTACCACAATTTGATGGCAAATGTGATTTTAATATGTGGTGTCAAAAGATGAAAGCTATTTTAATGCAAATGAGAGTAGCTAGAGCACTTGATAATAGTTGGCCTGCAGACTTACCACCTGCTAAGAAAATTGAACTTGAAGAAGTTGCATGGAGTACTATTTTCTTGTACTTATCTGACAATGTAGTTAGAGAAATAGGTGAAACTATTACTGCTTCTGAACTGTGGACTAAACTTCAATCCAAATATGCAACAAAGACTATCCCCAACAAATGTTTTCTGTTAAAACAATTGTTTTCTTTTAAAATGGATCCCTCTGTTGACTTGGATGAAAACTTGAATAGGTTTACTAAACTGACCATTGACTTAGCCAACTGTGATGAAAAACTTTCAAAAGATCAGTTGGCTGTAGTTTTGTTAAACTCCATTAGTGACAAATATAGAGACATCAAGGTTGCTCTTGAATATGGTAGGGCTGAGATCACTACTGATGATATCATTAGTGCCTTAAGAAATAAGGCCCTAGAGATTAAATCTGAAAATAGGAGTCATAATGGAGAAAACCTTCTTGCTAGGGGTAAAGGGTTTAGTAGACCTAACTTTCACTCTAAGTTCTCAAATGAAAACAGAACCAAATGGAATGATAGAAACAAGTCCCAGAATAAGGCAAAGGGCAAGAAATGTTTTCATTGTGGTAAGATAGGTCATTTTATCAAAGATCACATACAAGAAAAAGAATGAAGCAAAAGATAAAAGCTTCACTGATGGAAATGCTGCCTTAGCCTATAATAAGATTGATCCTGAAGATGGTTTAGTCCTTGTCCATAATGAGAAGAGGCTGAGTGATGAGTGGATCTTGGATTCTGGATGTTCTTTCCATATGTGCCCATATAAAAACTATTTTCTTGATTTTAAAGCCACCTCTGGGGGGCAGGTTATTATGGGAAATAATATGACCTGTAAAGTAAAAGGAATTGGTACTATCAAGTTGCTTCTTGAAACTGGGAAAGTTCTGTTCTTAAAGGAAACTAGATATGTACCTGAATTAGAGAGAAACTTGGTGTCTCTAGGAATGTTGGATGACATGGAGTTTAACATAAAATTGGGTCAAGGACATATTGAAATTCTTAGGGGATCTGACTTAGTAATAAATGCCCCTAAGAGACATGGCCTTTATTTCTTAAATGCAAAGCCTTTACTTGGTTTAACTGCAACTGCCTTATCTGACAATTTCATTTTGGCAAAACTGTGGCATGAGAGACTTGGCCATATTGGCAAGAAAAGTCTGAAATCTTTACAAAATAAAGGAGTGTTTGGTAAACAAAACATTGGTGATCTTGGTGCATGTGAACAATGTATTATTGGAAAGCAAGTTAAGTTACCTTTCTTACCTGGAACTCATAAGTCCAAACAAATACTTGAATATTTGCATTCTGATCTTTGGGGTCCTGCCTCGTGTGTACATTATCTGGTTTTAGATATTATCTCTTGATCATTGATGATTTTTCTAGAAAAATCTGGGTTTTCTTATTAAAATCTAAAGATGAAACTTTTTCTGTTTTCAAGGATTGGAAAACACAAATAGAAAACCAAACTGATCATAAGATAAAAACTCTAAGAACAGAGATAATGGTTTGGAATTTTGCAACTATGAGTTTTATAATTTCTTTAAAGAAAATGGCATTCTTAGACATAAAACAGTAGTTTACACTCCACAACAAAATGGCATAGCTGAAAGAATGAATAGGACATTATTAAATAAAGTCAGATGCATGCTCCTGAGTTCTGGTCTGCCTAAATTGTTTTGGGGGGAGGCTGTAAAAACTGCTGCATATCTTGTGAACGAACACCTTCTAGTGCTTTGAATTTTGATGTCCACTGAAATCGTATGGTCTAAAAATCGTTAACTACTCTCATTTAAAAATATTTGGGCATGTCTTGCATATGCTCATCAAAATATTGGAAAGTTAGAACCTAGATCACTTAAATGTGTCTTCTTAGGGTATGGAGAGAATGTTAAGGGTTACAGACTGTGGGTTAAAAATGAAAAAGGCTATAGGGTAATTGTAAGAAGAGATGTTGTCTTCAATGAATCTATTATGCCATGCTTAGAAGGTAAAGAAAATATCCTAGATAATAATGATGTTCAAATTGAGGTGGAGTCCTCTGTTGCTAATAATGTTCCACCTGCATTTGCTGATGATGATGATTCTGTTCCTAATAATAATGATTTGCCTGTTGAAATTGATAATCACTCTGAATCTGAAGAACAATATGATTTACCTGACACACCTCTTGATGACTATCAACTCACAAGAGATAGAGAAAGAAGGCGATTAGACCACCTGTTAGATTTGATAATGATGAGTTTGTTTCATTATTTACTTATCAAGATAAATCTGAAAGTGAACCTGACTCTTATGATGATGCTATAAACTGTAAAGATTATGTGTGTTGGAAGGCTGCTATGGATGATGAGATGAATTCTCTACTTAAAAATAAGACCTGGGAATTGGTTAAAAGACCTAAAGATCAAAAAGCGATTATTTGCAAGTGGATTTTCAAAATAAAAGAAGGTGAAGGAGATAATGACAGTGTAAGATATAAAGCTAGATTAGTAGCAAAAGGTTTTACACAGAAAGAAGGTGTTGATTACACTGAAATATTCTCTCCTGTTGTTAAATATACCACCATTAGATGTATACTTGCTCTTGTTGTTCAATTTAAATGGGAACTTGATCAATTAGATGTTAAAACTGCTTTTCTCTATGGTGATTTAGATGAAAAGATATATATGAGACAGCCTGTTGGTTTTGTCAATGGAAACCCTGAAAATGTTGTTTGCCTATTGAAAAAATCTCTCTATGGGCTAAAACAAGCCCCTAGGCAATGGTATAAAAGGTTTGACACCTTTGTATTGAAACATGGTTTTCAAAGAAGCAATTATGATGTCTGTCTATACTATAAAGGTAATGGAGGTAAGAATTCACTATACTTGGTACTATATGTTGATGACATGTTACTTGCTAGCTGCAATAAGACTGAAATTGAGGATATCAAATGTATGTTAAAATCTGAATTTGATATGAAGGATCTTGGTCAAGCAAAAAAGATCCTTGGCATGCAAATCTTGAGAGATAGAAATAAGGACATGTTATTTTTGCATCAACATGATTATATTGTTAAACTTCAAAAGATTTAACATGTTTGAATGTAAACACCGTAACACTACCTCTTTCTAATCATTTTAAAGCGTCATCTCGATTTACGTCCTAAAACCGATGAGGATTATGATAGAATGTCAAAAGTCCCATATGCAAATGTTATTGGCTCGATCATGTATCTTATGGTTTGCACTAGACACGACCTTGCACATAGTATTAGTATACTTAGTAGGTTTATGGGTAATCCTGGTGAAGAACAACTGGAATGCCTTGAAATGGCTTTTAAGATACCTTAGAGGTACTTTAAATTTAGGACTTGTGTTTAAATTTGATAAAAGGGGAATTATGCTAAAGGGTTTTCTGATTACGATTTCTTTGGGGATAGGGACAATAGAAAGTCCACTTCGCTTATTTCTTTACTTTGTGTAATATTTGCCATAAGCTGGAAATCCCAATTGCAAAAGATTGTTGCCCTATCTTCTACTTGCCAGAATACATAGTTTGCTTGAGATCTTTGTTAAAGAAGGAATATGGCTTAGTAGATTGTTAAATGAACTTGGTTTTGTTGATGAGAATCCAATTATTATTCGATAATCAAAGTGCAATACACTTAAGCAAAAATCCCATGTTCCATGATAGAACTAAGCATATTGATATCAAATACCATTTTATTAGAGATGTTATATCAAAAGGAGTTATGAAAATTGGTAAAATTCCTACTTTCCGGGTTAACCCTTCGATATGGGGACAAAGATAATACCTTTGAATAAGTTTCTTAAGCTGTTTGAAGTTATTATCTATTGATGCTATGTAATGTTTTACAGGTACTTAGAGCAAATGAAAAATAATCAGTGAAGTTGCTCCTGGCTGCACTAACCTAATTGTTGAAAGCAAGGTGGAGATTGTTGAGATTCGAACCCTTGACCAAAGGCTGGCTGAAAGTGTGCTTCCAACAATTGGCTAAAAACGTGTTACTTGGAATGACACTTTTATTATTAAGGTGCCTTGGCTGGATTGTTGACACTTGGCACCACACTTGGCCGTTGGATGACATTCTAGAGACTTCGATTCCTTAACTTCTGAGAGACGCCTCATTCATTCGATGGATTCAGTTGGTTTTTCATTCTCTCTCAAGTTCTAGGGTTAGGTCTTCGTCTGTAGAGAGAATTAACTCATTCTTTTTGGGGTTTACTTCTGATTCTTGTAAACGGTTTACTCTCAAAGTAGATCTTCTGTTTAGGAGGAAGTCTTGAGTCTTTGAGTGATTGTTGTGCTGAGTCTTCTGTGATTCGGGCTGTGAATGAGTGGTGTTGACTGATCTTGTGTGATCTGGTCTTATTTTTGTGCTGTAAGGGAAGATCGATCGAAGGCTGAAAAGATAAGTGTCTGTTTGTTTTCAGCCTTGTACAAATCTTGTAACTGTTGTTGCCATATTTTTGGCTTGTTAGTGCAACCGAGCAATATCCATTATTTGGATGCTCAACGGGGGATGTAGGCGTTAGATCTGGTCGCCGAACCTCCGGGGCTTAGGCCAAAAACATATCCTGTGTTCATTTTGATTTTCTGCAACTTATTACTTTCAGTATTTTCTTGGATCTTTGTATTTTGTTCTAATATTGTGTGTGGCTTGGGCCTTTTCACTCTCTAATACCCTACTTGAGAAATCAATATCTTCTACTTCATATCTTTCTAGTTTTACTTGGTATTGATAGATTGAAAACTTGGTGTTCTCTAGTCTTTGTGATACAGGAACGTGTATACATTAGAATGTGGTTTTCTTCATTCTTAGTGAACAGTATATATTAGTGTTCGTTTGGTTTTTCGTGTAAAATAAGCCCCGTGTGGCTTGTGATTTGTAATTCATGTCATCTGTTATACCTTCGTTGCCATTTTGACTTCATAATAGTGCTACGAGCGTTATCCACTTGTGGATGTCATTTGGTGTTGAAAGTGGTCATCAAATCTACGGGGATTTCAAAGAAGTCTTTGTATTCTTCTTTATACATTCTTTTTTCGATTTGTCTTTTATTGTTGGTTCCTTGATTTTTGTTGGCTTTTCTCTTTGGAGAGGGCCGAAGTTTAGACAATGCCCGTCATCTGTGTGGGGGGTGCTATAGTGCTGATTGCGTTAGTTGACTTATAGTCGTGTTTTCCTGTATTCATAAGTCACAGGTGTAATTTCGTTGTTTCTGGATAGTATTTCAGACTGTTGTCTCAAGCTTTTAGCTTGTTTCATCTGTAATCGGTTTATACGTTTGATTAATGACAAGTTCTTTATCAAAAAAAAAAAAAAAAAAAAGTTATACTTAGCCCCTATTTGACATCCTTTACATTAATTTAATTTATTTTTCATACTCATTTTCAACGTCACATTCACACAATAAAATATTTTAAGCATAATCCCACGATTTTTACATACTATTTAACCACACATTTTTCAAAAAATATTATTCAAAACAATGTTTTTAAAATTTTAAGGAGGTCAAGCAAGGGCTTATTGCTTCTGTGAGTTCGTTTCTGGACATAACAGACTCAATTGTTAAAAAATTGATAAGGTTTACCCAATTATTCGTATAGAACAATAATGTAACTCTCATTGTGCTAGTTGTATATTCAAAGTGCATATTTGGCACTGCATGATGTATTTGTGTCTTTGATTGTTTAAAGTATCGTTAAAATCAATGTATAAAAAATTGTCATATCGTATCAATGTCAAAATAAATGTTAAATTTAATGTACAAGTAGTAGGATTGAGGTAACCCATGACGCCTCGTGAAATGGTACGGCAGCAGAGAAAACAGCTGGAATAAGCAGAAAAGAGAAGGACACCACCCCAAACCAACCCCTCGAACTTTTGTCTGCATTGTGCTTTGAGCAAAGCATGTTTGGCCAAGCTTAAAAGATTACTCATTTTAATATTAAACATAAGGAAACTTTTAAGCATGGCCAAACATGTGTTCTTTTCAGACCCAATATCCGGACCGACAATGTGTCGTCCTTCGCATTCGGGGACAATCTGTGTATTTAATGGCTATTATCGAGAAAAAAATGTATTTTAAATAGTGATATGATGAGAAATATGTGGTTAAAAAATAAAGAAAAGTTATTAATGTGATGAAAAATATTATTTTATTCAAAAATATATAGTTAAAAATGAATTTTAAAAGAATGTGCATCAAAACAACGGGGCTATAACTCAGCTTATCAAGACTTTTGGTTGTGCTGAAGTGTTACTAGGATTATTGGTGAAATATACAGTTCAATTACCTTCTTAATACCTTGCTATGCACTCCATAACGTTTGCCTTTTTAAAGGTTCTTTTCAACTCGGACCCTGTAAATATAAAAGTGAGAATCAGTGAGTGACAGGAGAGGATTTTACCCTAGAAGGCTAGAACTCGCCCCATTGTCGTTTCTCCCGTGGGACTTGAAGATGGTTTGGTTGCTTTTTCTCCTCTCTCTCATTTCATCTTCAACTGGTATGAAAAATCAAGATTTTCTTCTCTTCAACCATTTTTCTGCCATTTTCACTTCTACTTAAAGTGACTTGTAAGAATTTTTTTCTTATATTTCTTTCTTCGCAGTGACAGGTCAGGAAACAGTGGAGTTCTTAACGCTTTATGACTTAACTGCACAGGCACTTCATGATTTACCTGATAATGGTCTTCCTGTGGCAGTTCAAGTGGAAAACCAGTACCTTAGGAATGTTTCAAATAGTGTTCTAATGGCTGAAACTTGGGTCCGGGCCCATGTTTTATCACACTATCCAGCCACCAATATAACCTCCATTGTTGTTGGTCACAATTCGTTGTGCAAAAATGATCAAGAAACTACGTTGGTTCTGCCCGCCATCAAGAACATTCACTATTCCCTCACCAGGTGGGGTTTGCAGAATGATATTAAAGTCTCTTCCCTTTTTTCTTCCAACTGTTTGGACTTCAAATCTGAAACTTACAGAGCTGATTTGGCTGAAAATTACATCAAACCTTTACTCAACATTTTGCAAGAGATAAACTCTCCGTATTTTGTGAACCCAACTTCAAATCTGCATACCTCATCTGATGAAACCATGAGTTCCTTTAAATTCCATGAAAAATCCATGAAAAATCTTGGGATTCATCTGAACAAAATATATGTGATAATTAGCGGTCCAAGAAATGGGAAACCCACTAGCAGAAAACTCGCATTCATTGATTACAGCAGTTTAATGGGTTCACTTCCAGCAAGGCCTACACAAATATCCCCATCTCCTGCACCCATTGGTTCTTCTGAACCAGCTTTTGCTGCAGGAAGCCCTTTACCTCCACTAATAGGCAAAGTTTCACCTCCACCATTTACGCTTCCCTTGGCTCCTTCCCTGCCACCGATGGTCAATCCTAGTACACCTCCATTTGGACCCCATTTGCCTCCATGTAATCCATCAGGTCATGCTGGTTCAGCTGCTGCACCTGTAGCAGCTGGGGTGCAAAATGGGCTGTGGTGTGTGGCAAAGCCTAGTGTGCCACCAGAGACACTGCAGGAGGCACTGGACTATGCCTGTGGAGAGGGTGCTGCTGATTGTGAAGCTATTAGGCCTCGTGGGCATTGCTATTTCCCTGATACCGTTGTAGCGCATGCCTCTTTTGCTTTCAATAGTTATTGGCAGAAGAACAAGAAAAATGGTGGCTCTTGTGGCTTTGGAGGGACTGCTATGCTCATCAATACTGATCCCAGTAAACATTTTTTCATCCAATTTCACGAACTTTAATTCTTTTTCCATGAAATATTTATATAATACAATAGTGACTTTACTGTTTGAATATAATTTGAAATGCTTTTGCAATATCGGATTTTGCAGGTTATAATCACTGTCGATTCATTCTTGTCTAGAGGGATCAGTTAAATTTGAAGATGGACCACATGTCGACTTCTTAGGCTACTTTTTTGCTTTTGGGATTTTGATTAAAGTGAATGAATTCAGACTATACCTTTATTCAGCAGTCTGTATTTTAGTTGCCTGTAATGTAAAAGAACTTGGGATTCTACGAGCAGCATAAACTCTTTGATTTTAATGATTTTGTCTATGTTGATAGGCCTTAAGCCTTTGATGTATCCCCTATCCGCCCAACTCCGAAGGTCTTATTTTTCTACTTTTTGGGTATTCTAATCATTGAAACCTGATGTTAAAATTAGAGAGAAAAAAAACCGTTTTCCTCTTTTATTATAGAAGCGTGGAATCAAACAAAGGAGACTCGGCAAATTTTCTTAACTATGATAGAAACAATTTTCTAACAGTGAATCAAAAGGGCAAAAAGCATCACTCGAGCAAATGGTGGAATAAACACGAAAAAAGACGGTTGATTTTTTTGGCGAATGGTGGAATCAAAATAAGGAGAATTAATTTCTAACAGTGAAACTAAAGGGCAAAAAGCAATAACTGAGCCAATGGTGGAATAAAGTCAAAAACTCGAAAATTGACGGTTGAATTCTTCAGAATTTCAAATTGCATTACTGAGTTCTTCATATTGTAACCGTTCTAAAGGGTTTAATTCTAATCACTCTACTTCTCAGTTCTGACAATCTAGGAACAGCTATCGTTGATCAAAGTGCATGCAAATTGCAACATATCAAGGGCAAAACTATAGCTTCAGACTCAGCGAATCAAAATGAATTGTTCAAGAACCAACCAAACAGGATATCTGACTACATGATATTCAAGGTTCTGCATTACTCGCACAAACTAATGCTCCAGCTTGATCATCATCGGCCTTATCATTTCTTACATTGGAGCTTCCTTCATTCTACAAAAGAGCAATAACAACTATGTTTCTATTCCAAACTTAAATTATGAAAACAACTGACAATGAGTATCGAATTTATGTGCCAATGTCTGTAAAAGGACTGAATAAGTGAACAACACTTGTAGCACCACTGCTATAAATTGCAATTACAAGCCACAACAAAATAACTGTGAGTTGTGATAAACTGTTTATAATCGATCAAACCATCCTTTTATCCACTCATTTTGTGGGATTTATTAGTACTATTCATTGGTGTATATTTATAATTTAAACCGATTATAAACAACTCCCAAACATGGCAACACTACTCACAGAATGGAGGTGTAGTTTACGCCTATAAACTAAACTCTATTTATCATTGCTGGTATTTATCTCAATTATTTATCTAAATGAACCTCAAGTTGTGTGTTACGCCCTTGTTTGACCCCCATTATTTCCAAAATACATTTTCTCTTTTCTTTTCAACTACACATTCTTCAATAAAATAATATTATACGCAAAGCCAAAATTTTTCTTTATTTTTTAATCACACATTCTCCATCAATCTACTGTTCCAAAACGCATTCTTACCAAAAATAAAAAAAAGGTCCTAAGTGAGATTTTTATTAATTAGGCCATGTCTCATTAATTGTAAGTCGAGTGTGGCCAAAAATGACAACATGATCATTTGCATTTAATTTCTCAAGGGTCGATGGAAAAGTTTTGTAGAAGAGACCTGAAATATAGTAGCTTTTTATTCATCTAGGATACTTGTACTCCAGTCACAAGCTAAATATGTGATATAAGTAGAACGAGGGAGGGGTAACACACCTTCTGAGTTGATCTTTGAGCCACCATGAGCTCGTAATATTTACGCATAAGCATTTCTTCCTCTACCTGCAATTCACATAATAATTAAGCTCCTCATTTCTTCAAACGTGAGAACAATACAAATCAGTAGCAATAAACTTAGTACATGTTTGGTACATGTCACAAGACGAGGAATCGACAACGAACACAGTTGCAGCTTTTTTTTCTCAATACTATCATTCTTATCCAATACTTTCCACCAAATAAGCAAGTAATGCCACATTGATAAAATGGGGAAAAGGGGGGAAAATGAAAAGCTTAATGCAAGCTTGGAAGCATGAATTTAAGTAGAGGTGTTAAATGAGGCATGTAAACTCACTCAACCAAAGTGTGGCTCGGCTTGCGAGCCCCTTCTTTAAAACTGAAATTGCATATTTTACCCACTATGGCGAGCCAGCTCATTCACGAGCCGACAAACTAATGAGCTAGTCAACTCAGTAGGCTACAAGCGGTTCACACAAGAAAATAGCTACTAGGCGCGTGCTTCACCCCACTAACACCCCTAAGTTTAGGGCATGAAAACTGTAAAAATTCCAAACAATTCCTTCCAAATATAAATTTAGTTTTCATGAATTTATGGGACTCCGATTATATACCACCCAATGTACACGGGAAAATGAAACAAAATGCAGTATAAACAAGATCAATGAGCTCGAAAGGAAACCTGGAGTCTGTGCAGTTCATCTGACATGGACCTGTATGCATCCATGAGAAGCTCGTTTTGCTTCTCCAAATGCCTGCACCCAATCATTATTCAAAACACACATCAAATTTACCACATAATGCGTTTGATTATATGAAAATGAGTCTATTACACACAATTATACATACAGATAAAAAGAGTGGGAAATAGAAGATTTACTTGAGCATATCTCCTGTGTATTGAGGATCCATTAAGAACCGTCCTACATTAATCTTAATTTTAGAAAAATATTTTCCGAAGACGAAGAAGAAGAAGAACACAATTTGGATGAATGCATCTTCACTATGTGTTAACAAATTTCACCTACAAATTAGGCCCCTGTTTGGCACCCATTCTCATTCTCATTTTTTTCTCTTTCTTCATTTCAACCACACATTCTCCAAATAAAATAATATTACACAAAAATCTAAAACTTTTCATCACTTTTTCACCACACATTTTTCCATCAATTACTATTCTCTTTAAAATGGGTTTCAAACACAACCTAGATGAAATGGATATAAAACTTCTTCACATACCCCAGCATATGATGTCAAACTCAAACGGTAAGTCACAAATATAAAACTAAGGTCACAAAATCATAAACTGCAATAAAAAAACTTATATTGTGAACGATTACGTGAATGTAATCCTATACATACTCACATAATCAGTCACATGCCCAATCAACATGTTTACTAAGGTCGGAAACACGAGTAAATTAACTAAACATTTCATTCTCACAAATAACTCCAACCCAATTTTCTCTATGATTATGTCACATACCCCAGCATATGATGTCAAACTCAAACAGTAAGTCACAAATATAAAACTAAGGTCACAAAATCATAAACTGCAATCACAAAACTTATATTGTGAACGATTACGTGAATGTAATCCTACACATACTCACATAATCAATCACATGCCCAATCAACATGTTTACTAAGGTCAGAAACACAAGTAAATTAACCAAACATTTCATTCTCACAAATAACTCCAACCCAATTTTCTCTATCCTATTTTTGTACAAACCCAGCCACCATAGCATTCCATGAAACCAAATTTCTCAAATGCATTTCATCAAACATTTAGTGTGCACACTCTACATCCCCACATTTAGATCAAAAATTGATTTGATTTTCTCTCCCACCACAACTGTTTCACTTTGGAGAAGATGATTGAAAAATTCCGAATACAATTTAATCATCCTGTAGAGGAAGCAAATATTTCCTCCAGTTTTCATTTCAAACTCAAAACACACGATTTTGCTTAATTTTCCCCATTGATACTTGTCTTTTAAAATTGAATACTGAAGTAATTTCAACTTTTTATTTTTACTTTATGCCCATTTATAATCATTTTTATAAATACTACTTTTACTTTCGATAGAAATCTACCAAACACTACTCAACCACCTAGATCAGATTCCCATCCCCATCCCCAAGCCCTAGCAACACTAACCTCCAACACTGTGGACTTCTTGCACTGCCAAACACTCTTTGCCGTCGACATCTCCCTCGTCACGTACCACCAGCGTCATCAACAAGATAGTCTAGCAGTGCACCACCCATCAATGTCACCCACCACCACCACGATCTAATACCATTGTAACATCTTCAAAATCTGCCGTGGCAATCATGGTATAAAAAAACCCTGCTGAGGCCCGCCTTGAGACCCGCCTCACTGTGAGGCACAGCTTCTGTGCCTCGAGGCTCAATCTGTGAGGCACAAAAAATGAGGCGTACGCCTCTACATCTGAGGCAAAAAAAAAATGAGGCGTGCGCCTCATTTGCGCCTCATTTGAAGTATATTTTTTTCAGATTTTTGAAAAGGAATTAAAAAATGCCTTCTTTAAAAAAGAGAAGTGCCCATTTAAAAAGATATTTTGGGCCAAACAAAATATTAAAATATCTAGAATACCAAAAGGCAGCCAGAAATCCTTCTACACGGCGGCAGACAGAAATTTTCTTAGATGGCGAGAACTACACGGCAGTCAGAAATCTTCCCAGAACTAAACGACAACCAGAAAACTTATCTTCAATCTTTCGCTTAAAAGAGGTCCTCAAGTGTTGCTTCTATGTCTCTTTTCTCCTTTGCTTCTGCCTTCTTTTAGTGACTTACAATTTAAAATTGTTTCACTAGACTTTGCTTGGCTTTTTTCTCGTTCAGTGCATCATCACCAGATTGCACCTATTTTGTTCGGCAGATTGCACCTGTTTTGTTTGTGGTGAGGCTTACGCCTCAAAACGTTTTGAGGCTTACGCCTCGGTACCCGTTTACGTTTTTTCAAACTATGGTGGCAATCACCATTTGAAATAGTGACTACGTATTAGATATGAAATTCCCAATCAATATTAGATCTTACATATCTAATATTTGTGACAGTGGTTTTCGAATCACTTTTAAAATGTAATATAGAAATAGGAAAGTGGCCAAAAACTCAACTATACAAGTTCTATAGAACTACCACGAAGTCAACTCAGTCAGATTAAAAAGTGGCATCGATCAAGCCACGGATGACTAAATCACAATTATTCAGTAACATTAAAATTCAATCCATGAAATTGAACAATAACAAATCATGTTAGAAAAAAAAGATGCTATATTCCCATTGTTGGGAATTAAACAAACGTGCACTATGGAAATTTAAAAATTATTTCCTCACGTTGGATCAACTTTGATGCTATAACATGATTTGTGATGATCAAATGGTTAAGATTCATACTGCAAAAACTTATTTTCTCATTTTAAGATTCAATTTTGTACAATATAAAAATAAAAATTACAAGGAATTTTTAATTTTTTCCTGAAGAAGTTTTTCTCCCGCTAAAAACTCTTGCCAAGATCTTCAATCTTGATCTTGATTTATACTTGAAGTCCAGACTTGAAATCTTCTCAAATTGAATTGAAGAATCTTGAATAGTCTTGAAGGACAATGATGCCTACCGCCTGTCAACTGTCGGCGTCTTTTTGAAATAATGCAGCATTCCAAGAGAAGCCCAAACTTTTTTGCCTTGAACATAATCCATACGGAAAGTTGGAAGACAAAAATTCTTAGACTAGAAATTATGAGGTGGATGATTTCTATTCACTAGATTAGGGTATGGAAATTATTGTTATGCTAGCAAAAATCTGTCAAACTAGTAGCCATAGCTTTATTGGATAAATGAATGAACTTTGATTATCATAATCCCTTTTAGGATAATAAAAACCCAGAGTTATTGCGCCCAAAATTAATTAATCTTATTAAAAAGTTTTGCTCATTCCAAACTAAATAAAAGGTGATTATATTGCCACTAATATGATTGTTATCCATTGCACCATGCTTTAAAACATTTTGTTCTAGTAATTAAAATGGTTGCAAATAAATTGACTTGAATAACCACTCCATTGTACACTCATAAATATATTCATTTTCTATATTTCATTATCAAGTGCATCACAGAAAACATAGATATATAGAGAGTCTTGAAATTATTCAGTCTAAAAATTCAAAAAGAAGGTAGATTTCTTAGTTATATATCAAAGACTGATTGATTGAAGGACTTCAATTATAATAAAGACTCAATAATTGATATAAAGGAAAAAAAGACTATAAGCAATGAAATCAACTTATAATCTTTGAAAAATTAACAACCAAACACAGTAAAAATTATTTAACTTTCTTCCCCAATTTTCTTGCAATTATTCTCTAATTTTTATGGCAAAATTCATTTACCCTCTCAGAATCAATGTGCAACCCCCTCAATAGTGATAATCAGAAATCAATACATATAAACAAATAAGATTACATAAAACATAATTTTTTATCATATGTTTCTTTTTGGTTGGCTTTTCCCCCTCTTTCGGTGCGTTTCTTCCTTTATTTCACCAAAAATGGAAAAAAAAATTGAATATTTATTGCTTTCATTTTTCTCTATCCTCTTTTATAAATAGATACAATTGATGGAGTTGTGTAATAATGTAATAAGAGAAAATGTAAAGTGTATTTGCAGGAGAAAGAGAGTGGTGTACCATCGAACTTAGCATGGTAATAACCAGTGGTGGATTTAGGATTGTTCGCGAGCTAGGGCAGCTCTTAACAATCAACGTCCGCATTAGCAATATCGTTCATTAATATTTAATTAAATAATATTAAAAATTCTTGTGTGCTCGACTAGATGCACCGCTAGAACAACTAGTTTGGGAATTTCACTTTAGTTGATTAAATGCTCCATAATATGTGTGAAAATTAAAAGTAAATTTTAGAAACTTAATTTTAAACTATCACCAATTTCCAACACCAACAACACAATAATTCCAATTTCAAAATCACAAATCAAAGCATTATTACAGTTTGAATAAATCACATACTCCCTCCGTCCCAATTATATAGGCTTGTTTGGTTTTTCACACGGATTAAGAAAACTTATTTAATGTCATTGGAAAATTAATTTTTACCAAGATCTTTCCTAGTTTACCCATATTTAATTTTCAGTGGGTAAAACTAAATTATTATTGAAATTCATAAAGAATTTGAATTTTCAAAAAGTTTGCATATTAAGTGGGGAAAATTTAATAAGGGTATATTAGTAAAAGAACACAATAAAATATTCTACATTAGGAAATAAACCTATATATTTGGGACAAGAGAAAAAGGAAACCCAGCCAATATAATTGGGATGGAGGGAGTACCATTTATCACACATTCACAAGTCACAAATTACAAGTTAAGTTCAAGTTCAAGTTCCAAAATCACAAATTACAAGTTCAAGTTCACAAATCATTCAATAGTTCGAGTTCTAAAATAATATGGCATTAAAAAACAAAAACGTAAAAGAGGGGGGGTGCGGGGTGGGGGGAGGACTCACAGACAGTAGCAGCGCGGCGGCAGGCAGTTGCGGACGACGGTCCGGCGACGGCAAAGGCGCGGAGCTGAGCTGCTGAATGCACGGTTGCCTGCAGGAGGGAGAGTCTAGCTGTCGAGGGTTTGCTTTGCTTGCCGTGATTTTGGAATTAGATTTGGAATTTTGGGGAGTCGATACATATACATGTGCCACACGATGGCAACCATGCCTGTTTGGGCCAAAAGGGGCAATTACCTAAAATCCTAAATTTTAATTTTTAATTTCAAAAACTAGCTATTAATGATTTTTATTCAATAATCAGGTTATAGTTATTTTTAGAAAAATGCTATTCATCCCCAGTAGGGATGCATTCCTAATCTATGTGGATGTAAATGATTGGTTAAATGATAGGTGAAATTCACCTATCATTTAATGCCACATTAACGCTACATAGATTGGGGATGCATCCCCAATGGGGATAAATAGCATTTCTCTTATTTTTAATTTAAAAAACACATTATTATGAATTATACTAGATGTACACTTGGTAGTTTACATAATGGATTACACCCCCTCCTATGGAGGAGGGCACACAAATATTTTATTGTGTATGAACTCCTTCCATTGTGTAACTTATTGTGTACATAACTCATTGTGTAACTTATTGTGTACATAACTCATTGTGTAACTTATTGTGTACATCTAACATAACTCATTATACCCCACTACAATCAACCACCCCCTTGAATATCTTCTTCCATACCCCCACACACCCCACACCTCGATTCCCCACACAACCAAACCTAGTTTATTTTCACACTCATTTTAACATGATAAGTGTGTTTTTACACACTTATTTAGCACTTTTTGCATTTAATTGGGATTTAAATTGAGTTGATTTCTATACATAATTGTGTAATTTTGTATGTTGTAGGCTTTGTACCCGAATTCGCGAAAAACGGAGTGAAAAGATGAAAAAAGGGACTAAAAGTGCACAAATTGATGAAGTTAGGGACCGAGTTGCACATGCCACAAAGATGAAGGACTTGACATGCAATGTATAAAGGGCCTAACTGAAATGAAGATCAAAAGTCAAGGACCAAATTGTATTAAATTAAAGTTGAAGGACCATTTTGTCACTTTCCAAAAGTCGGGGACTTAGATGCAATTTTTCCTTTGATATTTTGTTTACTTAATTGTTAAGTAAACAAAATATCTATCCTTGATTTTTTAGATAGGGCTGGCACGTTTTTTTTCTTTGGTAGGTAGTATATATATTAGTTTTAGTATTTATTAGTTTTTAGAGTTTAGTTTTGTTTTATAGTTTTTCTCTCTAGTTTCTCTAGCTTTTCTTTCTCTTTTCCTTAGTTTTCTTTTAGTTTGTTGGTTTGGTTGGAAGTTTGGCTCATCTTGGTGATCTCAATTGGATAGCAAAGGGATTAACACTTGAAGAAGCTTGAAGAAAACCATTAGAGGGACTCCAAGCAAGGAACAAGGGTTGTATCTTTACACTTTTGTGTTTCTCCATTTATTTCTTCAAAGTTTGGCATGTATTGTATTGTTAATCTCCTTTGTTATGATTTTATGATGATGAGCTAAATTATTTTGTTGGAATTTATCTAGTAACTTAACCTAATGCTTCATTAAATGTCAATTATATGTTTGTTAGAATTTTATTATGCATTGATCATCAAAATAATAGTGTATCAATCATCATGTTTAAAATGATTTCATTTTTGGTGACGCTCAGATGAAATTGTTAGGTTTTACATCATTTTTGGTGACGCTTAAATGACTGTAATTAATTTTAATGTGATTGTTGCAAGATAGTTGCATTTAATAGACCAAAGTGTTCTATTCATATAATTGACAACTATATGAAATTATTAGGTAATTATTTGTGACTGTTGAACAATGATTGCATTAATTAGACCGAAATGATTGATACCATGGGTTTGTCTAGTATACTAGGCGCGTCTAGTACACACCTACCTCATGTGATCCGTTGAGTATTTTCACAGAAAATCATGCAATTGGTCAACTTTGTATCGACATAGAAATATGTGCTATGAATTGACTAATTAGGGTTAATATTCGCTCGAAAGAGGGTATTAGCTAAAATTAGAAAATCGGGTCTGACTACTTATTTTGATAATTAGCATCTGCACGTGATTGAATTGACATTAATGAAGTATAGGTTAAGCGAAACATAGATTCCAACATCTTTTCAAAACAAAAACCTTTTTAACTTTTAATCTGACTTTTTATCAGTTTTTAGTCTAATTGTAGTTTTTAGAATTTTAAATTCATTTTTTAAATCTGTGTGTGTGTCGTCGTTAAAATAGAGACTGATAAACGTCAAATTGAATTCCACACTCTCCGAGGGATCGACTTGGACTCTTTAGGTCCACTTTTACTACTTGTTCTCGACCCGTGCGCTTGCGGCATAGAATCGAAACCCGAACATAACACAACCCTCATTTATTCCATTTCCAATGCTTGAATCACCACCAGCAAATTCCTCCACCCTCGTAGTCATCGTCGATCTGATGGAAGATCTACTCACCAACCCATATTCCTCTTTCAATCCCACTGCTACGAGCTATTCACCCTCCAAGACCTTGCCTGTCGCTAGGGGTGGGCGCGGGTCGGTTCGGTTCGGTTCGGTTTTTTTCGGTTCCAGAAATTTTCGGGTATTTAGTAAATGGAACCGTCGGTTCCAAATATAATTTTGGAACCGTTCGGTTTCGGTTCGGTTCGGTTCGGTTCCGTTCGGTTCCGTACTATAATTAAATTTTTTAACATTTAAAATAATACTACATAAATACACCTGAAAGTGGATACCAATATTAATAACAAAAAGTAGATACAAATACCAAGTTCAATCTTAACTTTTACAAATTAACGTAATCTAATTTAATAACATATAAATAATAAGTTGTCAAATACAAATACCAAAAAGTAAATATTACTAATAAAACTTCGATATTCATATCAATAATTCATTTGTTTCAAACCTTCAATTCTACATAAAAGTGAAATATAAATTAGAAGTCACAAAGATAAAATATTTTAAAGTATTGATAATACTTACCAACTATTTAATGTAATCATCAGTTGGTTGACTTTCCATACTAACTACTATGAAACTATACAAGAAAAAATTGAAAAAAACACAACTAACAAACATAAATAAACTTTAAATTGTTCAACTAATAAGATTTAATAAGAAAAAAATTATTAATTTGTTTAAAAAAATAAAAGAAATTGATTTATCCAATATAAAAAAAAAAAAGTTCGGTTCTTATTCGGTTTTTCGGTTCTTGGTCGAGAACCGAGAACCGAACCAAACCATTCGGTTCTCGATTCGGATACCCGTTCGGGTATTTCATTTTAAAAAACTCGCTCGGTTCGGTTCGGTTCGGTTCAGTTCGGTTCCGGTTCGGTTCGGACATTTTGCCCAGCCCTACCTGTCGCGGCTTGTGGCGCACTATCATTGCCAAAGTGGAAAGCGCTCGGTCCCTTTCCCTCTTTAACAAGCCCCACGAACATGTAATCTACCTTACATTCAACCTCCTTGCCCTCATCAAACTTCGCCACTTCTCCAATGCACAACAAGAACTCCAATGTCATGACTCACTCATTCTAGAATATTCTATGATTACTTTATAAATAGAGCACATGGGGGGTACGAAATGGAGTTGAAAATTGTTGCAAATCTCTAAATTCTTCTTCTCTACAACTTTGTTAAATCTTTAAATCTTCCTCTCTTCTTTACCTCTATCATTTCTGAATCTGATTCCCCTCTTCTTCCTGTCTCGAACCTTCTCTGAATTTCTCTTTCTCGGTTCTCCCCTGCTCATCTACTGATCTATATCTTTTCTTTTATATTTGTTAAAAAGCATGTAATTCCCTGCTTCTATATATATATATATATATATATATATATATATATATATATATATATATATATATATAGAAGTGCCATCCAAAAAAATTTCCCACCAAAATGTACTTTCCTCTTATGAAATTCTGATTAAAGTCCGTCTACCCATTAGTCAAACATTACAGCATGCTGTTATTGATAGTAACAATTTCATTTGTTGAGTTTTGTGTTCATTAAATCATTCTTTTTTTAAAAAAATATGTTTGAAAACTGAAAAGTCACTGTAACCTGCCTTTTATATATAAATTTTTTTGGATTATTATCATTTTAAACATTTAAGTTGTTTTGTGTGTGCTAATTACATTATTATTATGGTTTTGAAACTTAATTAATGTTTGATTTATTATTATTATTATTATTATTATTATTATTATTATTATTATTATTATTATTATTATTATTATTATTATTATTATAACAGTATTCGTGAAATGTGTGCCATGTTAAATACCACGTTAATATGGTGCAAGTAAATATAAATTACCGAACAAAGGCTGTTAGCCATGGTTAGCTCAAATCATGGATTAAAATTCTGAGTTATGAAACCCAGTAGATATTTAGATGCCCAAGTAATTAATAATTATTAATAGTAAAATGAGGTAAACCAATGTTACAAAAGTTGTTCTGTATTAATTATTTCTATTTTTCCTTTAAATTTGATTTGCACATAAAGAGGCAGAGTGACTGTTCGTTTTCCGAGTAGGGACGTGCAACCATTTTGAAATACTACAATTTTGTCAATATTTTACTTCAAAATCCATCATTCTACCTCATTGCTCATCATTTTAGCAGTGTAAACAAGACTTCAAATTTGATTTATGCAAGCACATTTACAAGAAATTTGAAGACTTCGTTTTCTATTCGTCTCGGGAGAATTATTTTTGCGGGTGCAACATTTTTGTGAGTATATCGTTCAAGTCGCAGTCCGGGTGACATTCTAGCAATTCTGTTTCGAATACATCTGTTAATGACCATATTTTTTTTTGTTTCACGATTTTAACTTTTTTTCACTTTTTCTACCACGTCGAAAATAGATAAGTGCATATGGCACCGATATTTGATCTTGTGCGAGATATCAACGTCAGGAAGACTAATTGGGCGCTAAAAGTGCGTGTTATCCGTGTTTACGAGCTGCCAAAGATCACAAATCCGAATGAAACATATAGCTTGGAGTTCATTTCGCATGACAGTGAAGTAAGTTTTCTTATCCCATTCCAAACTTTACATGTGAATCTGGTATTAACATATGTAATGCAACATGTTAATTGTAGATTGAAATTTAGGATATGAAAGTGAGAAAAGAATTATAAATATGGCATAAAATAAATTTCTAAGGTATAATTTTCTGAAAATTATAAATTTGCTACTATAAGCCATGGAAGAAAATGTCTATATGTTTATTTTAAAATTTGAAGATGAATATCAGTAAAGGAAAAAAATAATAGGAATAAAAAATTAAATTAGTACTTTGTAAATTATCAAGCAATTATTTTTCCACTATAATTTTTTTTCAAGATGAAATGAGATATGATCGGAAAGCATTGGTGGAAGAACACAAGAACATGGTATCTAATTTGACAATTGAGCAACTACATGTTTATGACACAGTATTGAATTCAGTTCAGTCGGATAAAGGTGGTGTTTTTTTGTTTATGGTTATGGAGGTACAAGGAAAACCTTTGTATGGAAAACTTTATCTGCGGTTTTAAGATCAAAAGCAGAAATTGTATTGAATGTGGCGTCAAGGGTAAAGCATCGTTACTTTTGGACAGTGGTAGAACTCCACATTCAAGATTTGCGATACCGCTAAATCCAAGTGAAGATTCCACGTGCAACATTAAGCAGGGTAGTCCTCTCGCGGAATTTATTGTTAGATGCAAGCTTATAATTTGGGATGAAGCGCCTATGATGAACAAATATTGTTTTGAGGCTTTGGATAGAAGCATGCGAGACATTTTGAGATTCAACAATTCCACGAGCAACGACATGTTTATGACACAGTATTGAATTCAGTTCAATCAGATAAAGGTGGTGTTTTTTTTGTTTATGGTTATGGAGGTACATGGAAGACCTTTCTATGGAAAACTTTATCTGCGGCTTTAAGATCAAAGTAGAAATTGTGTTGAATGTGGCGTCAAACGATAAAGCATTGTTACTTTTGGACGGTGGTAGAACTCCACATTCAAGATTTGCGATACCGCTAAATCCAAGTGAAGATTCCACGTGCAACATTAAGCAGGGTAGTCCTCTCGCGGAATTGATTGTTAGATGCAAGCTTATAATTTGGGATGAAGCGCATATGATGAACAAATATTGTTTTGAGGCTTTGGATAGAAGCATGCGAGACAATTTGAGATTCAACAATTCACAGAGTATGGAACTACCTTTTGAAGGAAAAACCGTTATTTTTGGAAGAGATTTTCGACAGATCTTGCCTGTGATTCCAAAAGGAAGTAGACAGGATATTGTGCTTGCAGCTATCAATTCATCATATTTATGAAAAAATTATAAGGTTTTGAGATTGTCCAAAAACATGAGACTACAAAATTCGAGTCGATGCTAAGTGCGTTGAATTAAATGCATTTTTTGATTGGATTGCGAGTATAGGGGATGTAACAATTGGCCGTGCGAATGATGGCCATGCAACAATTGAAATTTCAGATGATATTTTGTTACTTGGATTCGACAATCCAGTCAAAGCATCGTGGATAGTATGTATCCGTTGTTTACTCGCGACGTTAATAAGGTAAATTATTTGCAAGGAAAAGCTATTCTCGCACCGACACTTGATGTGGTTGAATCTGTCAATGATTATATGATTTCGCTAAATGCGGCTGAAGGAAATACTTATTTAAGTTCTGATTCAACTTGCAAGTCAGATGCCAATGTTGACATGTTACGTGACCTTCATACGCTTGAGTTTTTGAATGGAATTAGACGGTCTGGTGTGCCCAACCATGAATTGAAATTGAAGGTCGGCACTCCTGTTATGCTTTTACGCAACATAGACCATTCCGTCGACTTATGCAACGACACAAGATTGATTATTACGAGGCTCAGACATGTTCTGGAAGCAAAGATTCTCGTTGGAACTAATGCAGGTCATAAGGTTCTTATCCCTAGAATGGCGTTGACTCCATTTAATCCAAGGCTGCCATTCAAGTTTCAACGAAGATAATTTCCTCTTATTGTATCATACGAAATGACAATCAACAAAAGTCAGGGTCAATCGCTATCTCATGTTGGTTTGTATTTGAAAAAATCAGTTTGAAGCCATGGTCAGTTATATGTTGCTATGTCTAGAGTTACAAATCACAAAGGGTTGAAGATTTTGATTTGCGATAAGGATGACGGACAAGACAATTCAACGATAAATGTGTTTTCAAGGAACTTTTCCAAAATTTGTAGTAGTTGGAACATCGGTTTAATTTTTTTATGACAATTGTAACGCATATATGATACTTATTTCATATACTTTTATAACAACCTCAATAATCCTTTTTAAGTCAAATGAAATATTTAATTTCAACGTTTATAAATTTATTTTTTTAGTACAATATCCGTGCATCGCACGGGTGACGCACTAGTTGTAATAAAAAATAGCAGTTAATGAAATACAGTTTACATTAAAGTGCTAGGTATTGAATTTAGTTCCATTATTCTAGTTTATTTGATGTTTGATTGAGTTTTGGTGTGAAGTTGAGCTCCAGTCGTGACAAATTGGCTGTCCCCACCATCACAAATTGTTTCTCCTGATTTTTGAAAGTTTTTATAGGTTTGTTTAATATGAAATTATATATTTTTAAAGTATTATAGTTATGTATTCTTCCCTTAATAAAAAATGGTGAAACCAAAAAAAAGTCCACTCAACTAATTGGAAAAAAGAGGGGAAATCACATTTACTTTATGTAAAAATAACAATTTTATATATCGATTGTACTATATGTACATAATAATTTACATACACATGATGTGGTGGTATATGATTTGGTCATAATTTTTTCAACCAAATAAGAAAAAAATATATGCACTCTCTTTTTGACATTTCATTTATATGTAAACCATTATATAATTTCATTATATACAAAGAGCATTATTTTTCTATATATACTATATCTTTGAATATAAATCTAAAATAATCTGAAGAATAAAAAAAATCAGCAACAAGAATAATCCACCAAAAAGAAGGTTTGAATACAATTATAAATCGCTATCCTCAAACGATATTTGTCGTCACCAGGATAAATGTTTGAAGGCTTTTAATTGCAAATAGTTTGTATGAGTAATCCAAAGTTTGAATCAAGCAAACAAACTTGAAAAATGAACTTAAAACAAAATTATAAAAATTAGGTTTGATCTTTTATTTGGATACAGTGGTATAGATTTGATGTTTTGGATATGTTTTCAATTATGAAAATCACCCCTATATATAGTACTCCAACAATCATGCACGAAAATGTGCAAAAATCAAGTCAAGAAAGTGTAAAGTTTGATAAAATGACACTAGAATTCAAAATTCTAACGAACAAAATTTTGCACTGAATGAGTGCCCCACACAAAATCAAGCAAGTGCCTAACATCTGCCTCTATTTTGAATAACCAAGGCCTAAGCAATTGGCCAAGCCCAGTCACCTCCGTTAATAATATCATAAATACTTGATCCTTAAAATTACTCCATATCCTTTTTGTAACTGATATTCAAATACCACTATACATTATCGCTTATTAATTGCATCCCCCATACATTAGCTAATTCAAAAAAGATAAATGGAAAACGATAATCAGAAAAATGGAGAAGAAATTCTGGTTGTGTTTATTATTCGGTTTGAAGAATCAAACTCTTTAATCACTTTATTTGCGAACTCCATCATCAACATGTTCTCAGAATTGGGGATTTCCATGTTTACTTCAATATTTCGTAATACATTGTAATATCACTAAGGGTCCGTTTGATTGTAAGGGTGGAAAATGGGTGGAAAGAAAATGTTTTATAGGGAAAAAATTTTCCTAGAAAATGTTTTCATGGGAATTGTAATTAATTGTGTTTGATTGGTATAATTTTCTACCTGAAAAATGTTGAAAGTTTAGTATCCGTTTGGCTTCTTTTTTTATAAAAATTGTCCATTAAAGTGATAATTTTTCTACCAATATGTCTAGAATTTGTTCTAATTGCCAAAAAATAAAAAATAAATAAATTTAAACAATTAGAAAAAATTACCATATTCGTTTTACTTTGTTTTACATAGAAATTGTCAACAAAAATGAAAATTCTTTTTACAATAGTTGATAGAATTGGTTGCCTTTGCTAAAAAAAAAAGGTGGAAAATATTTTCCCAACTAATAGATGGGAAAACAAAATCAAGCTTTTGTGCATCAAATGATTGTACCTAGAAAAAGGTGGAAAACGTTTTCCATGGAAAAATTTACCTATCAAACAACTTTTTAAGGGTGGAAAAGGAAAATGTTTTCCTTTTCCATGGAAAACTAAGGCTATCAAACGGAGCCTAACTGTTATCTGATATACATCTCGATTCAAAAAAATTATTTGCTGTGGTGCACTACAACATATGTATATGTGAATTCTATGTAAAATATGTGTTCACGTGCTGAATCAACGTCTTAGTTTTCTCATATTTGAATCGTGAACTTCTGATGTGTTGTGTTTGTTATTGGAATTGGTTTTGGTTTTGGTTTTGAAAGATTGAAATTTGATTAAGTGATAAATCAAAACTTGGAAAAAATGACTTTTGTGTCAACTTCGACCAAATATTCGGACTTGATCCGATAGTCAAATTATAAAAGTAAATAGACCAACTTGTTCTACTCGTCGACTAGATCGTCGTGGTATATTTGGAATCTCGAAATCAATTCCGATGAATGAGAAATTACGGTCCTAAGTTGGGAAGAAAATAGAGGAAGCTGTCTGGAAAATTGACAAAGGATGTTGCTAGCTTATGGTTGGTCTGTTGCTCGAGTGATAGGCTAGCGAAAAAGTCATCATTTTTATCGCTCGAGCAAGTAGATGGTGATATGCTAGTGATAGTGAATGGTGTTACATTTGGTAAAGAGTTGTTGAGCTTGAGGCACGACATTTCATTCACAACCGATCATCCTCTGTATATAGGACCCATTGGATGTCCCTTTTGCATCCTATATCATATTTGCATTGAGCATTGCATAAAAACTCTTGCAAATCACTTTCAAATTTATTCCCGACAAGTTGAATCCATTGTATCTTATGAGGCAAGTGTCGTGAATCGTGAGCACTGTTGCAGAGCAATTTTGTCTTAAGGAAAGAGTGAAAATCAATTGCCTTGTTCTTTTTCTTCTTCTTCCCTTCTTGATTTTTGGTTTTCGTTTGTAGTTTACATACTAAATTTTTAATTCATATCTATAGTGTTTACTTACGTTCCCACGGATTAAAATTTGCTTTTTTTAATTCAATATACAACAACCCTTTTACCCCACTTATACTTAGCCCGCATCGTCAACAATTTTAACACAAAATTTTGTGTCTGTGGTTGTTGTTATATTTTCTCTTCATCTTTTGGAATACACATTCGTGTGATATTCCCTTATTTTGATTTATCTACGTTGAACTTCTATTTGTGTAATAGAAATAGCCACCATTGAGGCTATTTCGAGTCAAAATGGTTCAAATAATGTGGTTCAGTCATTGGCTATACCACTTCAAAAAATTGCAATCCCGCATAGGGAAAAATCAGAATCGTTTGGAGGTGTGGATTTCAAGAGATGACAATAAAAGATGTTCTTTCTTACCACTCTACACTTGAGAAAATTCCTGAAGGAAACTGCATTGACGGTACAAGAAGGAGATAATAACTGTGAATCGATTATTGCTTTAGATGCATGGAAGCACTTAGACTTTCTATGCAGAAACTATATCTTGAACGGATTGGACAATACACTATATTGACTATATAGTTCGAAGAACTCGCCCAAGGAATTGTGAGATTCTTTGGAGAAGAAATACAAGATCGAGGATGCCAGAACTAAGAAGTTCATAGTTGGCAAATTTTATGATGGATTCCAAAACGGTGATTAGTCAAGTGCAAGAACTTCAAGTTCTTCTACATGACATCCATACCGAGAAGATGGAATTGAGCTAATCTTTCCAACTTGCTGCCATCATCGAAAAGCTCCCTCCTATGTGGAGAGACTTCAAAAACTATCTCAAGCATAAACCCAAGGAAATGAACTTGGAAGAGTTGATTGTCCGCTTGAGGATCTAAGAAGACAATAGGAAATCTTATAGAAGGCCTATTGTCCAACGTGGAGCAAACTTTGATGAAACCAACTCGAAGGTCGTCAACAAGAAGTGAAAGTTCTCTGGTGAGGCACCGCGAAGAGGCAACTCCAAGAATGCCAAAAAGTTCAAAGGAAACTGCTACAACTGTGGAAAGGCCAGACATCGCTCAAGCGAATGTTGAAAACCAAAGAAAAATGCACAAGTCAACATGATTGAAAAATACACCCTTTCTGAAGGGATGCAAGAGATAAATTTATCTGCAATTGTTTTTGAGTGCAACCACGTTGGAAACTTAAAGGAATGGTGGGTTGACACTGGTGCTACCCGTCATGTATGAACATATACGACCATGTTCTCCAACTATCAAGAACTGAATGGGGAACAACTTTATATGCAAAACTCTGCAAGTTCCAAGGTTGAAGGACAAGGTAAAGTCACTTTGAAGATGACATCCGGGAAAGAGCTCATCATCAACTATGTCCTACATGTGACGGACATACGTAAGACTCTAGTGTCCTGATCTATACTCAGTAAAAATGACTTTAAGTTTGTATTTGTATCCTATAAATTTGTACTCACTAAGAATTAGATGTATGTAGGAAAGGGATACATGTGTGATGAAATGTTCAAAATGAACGTTCTTACTATTGTACCAAGGCAAAGCATTATGAATAAAACTTTAAATTCCATTTATATGCTTGAGTTGTCATGTTTGTGCCATAGTCGATTAGGACATGTGAATTATGTGAATTATAAATCTTTATCAAACTTATGAATTAAAGTTTTATTCCGACGCTTAAGATCGATCCTAATCATAAATGTGAAGTGTGTGTTGAACCAAAATTGGCTAAAACACAATTCCACTCGATTCAAAGGAACGCTACACCTTTAGAGCCCATACATAGCGACATTTATAATTTGAAATATGTTCAAACTGAAGGTGTTAAAAATACATTGTTACTTTCATTGTTGATTGTATAAAATATTGTTATGTCTTTCTTTTAAGAATTAAAAACGATGAGTTGGATGCCTTTAAGCATTATAAGCCTGAAGTTGAAACTCAACTTGGTAAACGAATAAAAAATATTTGTAGTGATAGAGAAGGTGAATACAGGGCACCGTTTGAAGAATTCTGTTCAAAACATATAATTATTCATCAAACAACGGCACCTTACTCTCCTCAATCGAATGACATTACTGAACGCAAAAATTGAACTCTCAAATAGATGATGAATGCATTGTTGCTAAGTTCGGGCTTACCACAAAACTTGTCGGGGGAAGTTATTCTAACGGCAAATAGTTTTCTTAATCTGATACCTCGCAAGACCATGGAAGAGACTCCATATGAATTATGGAAATGTCATCCTCCGTCCTACCAACACTTGAAAATGTGGGGGTGTTTAGCTAAGGTTGATGTACCAAAACCTAAACAAGTAAAAATTGGATTCAAGATGATTGATTGCATATTTATTGGATACACCAATAATAGTAGCGCATTTCGATTCCTTGTACACGAATATGAAATTCAAGATGTACATGAGGGAGCCATAATTGAATCAAAAAATGCGTCATTTTTCGAGAATGTGTTTCCTTGTATGGAAAAGAAAAATGTAAGTTCAAATAAAAGAACTTATGATACTACAAACGACACTTCAAATGCGGAAGAACCAATGTGTAGTAAAAGGGCAAGAATATAAACTTAATTTGGCCCAAATTTTCCAACCTGTATGGTAGAAAATGATCTAAAGACTTTCAATGAAGTCATGTCTACACTGGAAGAACTTCATTGGAAAGAAGCTATCAATAGTGGATAGATTCGATAATGCAAAACCATACTTGGGAGTTGGTTGATTTACCTCCAGGAAATAAGCATTTTGGGTGTAAATGAATTTTTAATAAGAAACTTAAATCGGATGGATCCATTGACAAATACAAGGTCAGGTTGGTTGCCAAAGTATATAGGTAAAAAAAAATAGACTTGATTTCTTTGATACCTACTCACTCGTGACTAGAATCACTTTGATAAGATTGTTAATTGCGATTGCAGCAATACACAGCCTTGAGATTCATCAAATGAATGTGTAAAATGCATTTCTAAATGGTGAGTTAGAAGGTGAGATATACATGGAACAACCTCTATGGATTGAATTTACAAATACAAAGTTTGTAAACTTGTTAAGTCCTTATATGGATTGAAACAAGTTCTTAGACAATGGCACCAAAAGTTTGATATAACGATGTTGTCAAACGAATTTAAAATAAACGAGTGTGATAAGTGTGTGTATATAAAACATACACCAAATGCCTATGTGATTGTGTGTCTATATGTAGACGACATATTGATAATGACAAATAGTCATGAACTAATGCTAAACACCAAGAGAATGCTAACCAAGCATTTTAATATGAAAGAAATGGGTGTTGCTAATGTGATACCAGGGATTAAGATCTCTAGAACACCGAAAGAAGTCATACCTTCCCAATCTCATTACATTGAGAGTGTACTGAAGAAGTATAATATACTTGAGAAAAGTCCTCCGAAAACCCCTATTGATTCAAGTTTACACTTAGTTAAAAATACGGGTGAATGTGTGTCACAACTAAAGTATCACAAGTTATAGGCAGTCTAATGTATATTACGAACTGCACTCGACCGGATATAGCATATGCTGTGAATAAACTTAGTAGATTCATAAATAATCTAAATCATGATCATTGGAAGGCTTTAACAAGGGTTCTTAGGTATTTGAAGTATACCTTAACCTATGAATTACATTTCACAAAATATCATACGGTATTGAAAGGATATTGTGATGCGAACTGGATATCCGACATGAAGGATTCCAAGTCTACTAGTGATTATGTATTTACCATTGGTGAAGTCACTGTATCATGAAAATAGACAAAGCAAATTTGTATATCTCGATCAATAATGGAATTAGAGTTTATTGCTTTGGATAAAGCTGGAGAAGAGGTAAAATGGCTTCGTAATTTTCTAGAAGATAGTCCATGTTGGCCCGAGTTGGTACCTGCAATTTGTATACATTGTGATAGTCAATAGGCTATTGGAAGGGCTCAAAGTGGCATGTATAATGGTAAGTCTAGACATATACGTCGCAGACATAATACCATTAAGCAATTAATCTCTAATGGCATCATCTCCATAGATTATGTGAAATCAAATGAGAACATTGTGGATCCATTTACGAAAGGTTTGCCTAGAGATCAAATACCTATCGAAATGAATGAGATTAAAGCTCTTTGTTATGGTAACTCTACCTTGTTAACTAGAGATCTTGGTTCAAAGAGACAATTAAGTTATGAAGATTCAATGAAACACTTAGAAAATTATTTCCTAACTCATTCCCATGATATTAAAAGTGTTTTCTGCAAAATGATTAAAGGTTAAGATACTCTTTTAATGATTTCTAAATCTTAATTAAGTCAAAGTGGAGTAGGGCAAAATACTCTTAATATGAGGTCACCTATATAAGTGTGAAGTGAGACTTCTTCAATAAGAATTGTTCGAGGCTACAATTCTCTAAACATTTATGAACCCCAAGGGTAGTTTAGGGCCAAAATGAACTAAGTCATGAGAACTATGAACGAATTAGGGAAGACATATGTGTGAGTATTGTTGTCTTGCCTTACACTTACAGCTGAATGGTTCAAGACTTCATCATGTCCACCAATTAGCCAAGTAAGTCCGATAGTATTTCACTAAGGGATGTTCAAAGCAGGAAACGACCTTACTTGATGCAGGGTTTTTCCGTGCTCTCTCTACAATGCATCATAATTTTACATTGCACATGCATGTTTGAATTTCAATTCATGTGGGGGATTGTTGGAATTTGGTTTTGAAAGATTGAGATTTGGTTACCAAAACTTAAAAAGTGATTGTCGTGTCAATTTTGGTCAAATATTTGGACTTGATCCGATGGTCAAATTACAAAAGCAAATAGACCAACTTGTTCTACTCGTCGAGTAGATCATCGTAGTATATTTGGAATCTCAAAATCAATTTCGGATAAATGAGAAATTGCGATCCAAAATTGGAAAGAAAATAGAGGAAACTGTCTAAAAAATTGACCAATGATGTTGCTAGCTTATGGCTGATCTGTTGCTCAAGCGATTGGCTAGCAAAAAAGTCACTGTTTTTATCGCTCGAGCAAGGCGATGGCGATAGGCTAGCGATAGTGAATGATGTGACCTTTGACAAAGAATTGTTGAGCTTAGAGCGCGACATTTCACTCACAACTCCTCATCCTTTATATATATGACCCATTGGACGTCCCTTTTGCATCCTATATTATATTTGCATTGAGCATTGTATAAAAACTCTTGCAAATCACTTTCAAATTCATTCAAACCGTTTTCTTCTTTGTAGAGAGAAATTTCGTCGAAAGTTCGCCGTAATTTGTGGTTTGAAGGGCTTCTACCACAAGTTGAATCCGTTGTATCTTGGGAGACAAGTGCCATGAACCGTGAGCACCATTGCGGGGTAATGTTGTCTTAAGGAAAGAGTGAAAACCATTTGCCTCGAATTGTTCTTTTTCTTCTTCTTCCGTTCTTGGTTTTTGGTTATTGTTTGTAGTTTACATACTACATTTTCTACTCATATTTATAGTATTTAGTCACGCTCATGTGGATTAAACTTTGCTTTTTATTTATTCAATATACAACAACCCTTTCACCTGCACTTATACTTAGCCTGCATCGCCAATATTTGTCCGGGTAATCACAATTTTTTTTTTTTTTTTTTGTACTTAACTTTTTTGCTTGATGTCAATTTGTGCTAACTCATCAATGAAAATGATGATGAATGAATTTTGGACGAGTTTGAAATACGAATGTGCTACATCAACAACTCAGTTTTAATCTTTGAAACAAGGACTTCACTGCTTAGGTTTGTCCACAGTCTTCTATACTTCACTGCTTAGGTTTGTCCACAGTCTTCTATCGACGAATATTTTCACAAAGATCTTGAGGGATACAGATTCAGATTGAACTTATGATTCTCAGGCTTCATTTCGGGTTGGATTTCAAAATCACGTTGGGAATGCGATAAGTTGAAGAAGATTAGATTTAGGAAGATTATAGGAATTCAAAACAGGTGAAGGGGGCGAGAGAATTTCATGCTTAGGATCAGTTTGAAATTCAAAATCACTTTGGAATGGATTAAGACTCACAAGATGTTGAAGAATATTCAATATGGGGAATTCAATTTGGGCGAGATTTCAGTGCATGAATTAGGTAATAGTGCTTGAAAATTGGAAGAATTATGAAATCGTTTTAAGATTAACGGCGTTAATTTAAAATAGACTAAGGAGTCGAGTTAATTTATATCAATCATATTCATGCTACTCTTCTTTTCAGTAAGCCATTTTGAGCAAAAATATATATTTTTGAATAGTGTTTTGTTGAAAATGTGTTGTTAAAAAACAAGAAAAACTTTTCGATTTACGTGTAATATTTTTTATAGGAGAATGTGTAGTTGAAAATTAATTTTTTGAAAAAGGGGGCCAAACATGGTATAAATATAGGAATAAAATATGTGTGATGTAAAAATTAAATAGGTGTGTGGTGTGATTTTTTTTAAAAAAAAGCATTCTAGCAAATCGAGGCTCAAGCAGCGAGTAGTGATTTGTAAAAAGATGTAAATCCTGACGGAGTCAGAACGGCGATTGCGTTGGCTCGTCGAATGCTGGCTTTGCCATAATAATAGCAGGATTGACAAGCTCTGTACGTCTAAGACGACTATAAAATAAATCAAAATTCACAAATTTCTTAAATCCACTATTATTTGGATAATCTAAAAACAGTCATATGAATTTTCAAAAAATATAAAAAATTCAAATAGATTCTAGCATGTGCAACTATTATAGCAGTCGCTTCAATTGGAGGAAAGCATATTTCAAATATATTTTATCAAGTGTGGTTATATTGCCACCACAATTTTTATTTGATATACCACGTTTTGATTATTGTTAAGTTCTTCAATCTTTACTCATGGTAACAATTATTTCCTTAATTTTTTTCGTTAAATTTTTATCTTTAACCTTTCATTAGTTAATACGTTTCATCTTTAATGATGACATATACCAAAATAGTTTGTTTTCATGCTTTGAAATGAGAGAAAAATATTTTTTTTGCACTTTCTATTTATTTATATTTTAAAAATAGGACGGAAAAATAAATTATTCTACGCTATTTCAACGAATTTTTGGACATAAAATTGGTATCAAATGCAAAATGTGTTAGCTAATGAAAATTTTCATTTACATTCGTGCTAGAATGAGTAAAGATTAAGAATTTTAAGTACAATTAAAATGCGATGTGAGAAATAAAAATCGTGGTGTGAATATAATTTCATTTTTGCCGAAATATGTCAAACGACATATCTGCTCAAATATTCTGTGTCGACCGATTACTTTTCATGACAAAAATAAATTATTTCATTTCAAAGTTCAGTGTAAAAAAGTGGTTTGTCTGCCTTTGTTTTTTATTTTTTTAATGACTTTTTTTTTTCATCGAACGAGGGAACACCAACACTTGCAACCTTACCTTTTAGAAAGCCTGATAAAAGGTTGCTCAAGTAGTATTTTAGTTTTAGAAATAATGAAAAACTTTATCTTGAAAGAAGCACCCCCAAAGAAAATTACTTCATGCACCTTTAATTGTTGGATTTCTATGGTTATTTCTTTTGTGTCTTGTCTTCAATCTCACTATCCAATTAATCACTTTCCCTTTTTTCCTCTACATGCTATCGTGTTTCCTTCTCGTGGGTTCTAGTTCATTTTCCTTACATTCTAACTAGTTGTATCACTTTCATATTTACTTTTACAATCAATCAGAAGTGTCGGGTCGAAACGAGCTACTTGCAGATATTATTGAAATTTTATTTTTTACTCATTATGATAAGCATGTACGCACTCGAGTTGACTAGCGACTCTAACAAGACTAGTCTCATTTAACACCCATATCCTAGTAGTGGCAATCGAGTCGAGCGGCTCATCGGCTCTGCCGCTTGACTCGTATTGTAACGACCCACGAGCCCGAACACGAACCGAGTTGAGCGGGCCAGCTCGCCAGACTCGGCTCGTTAGGGAGGTGAGCGCTTGTGGGCACCCGCCCACGAGCCGAGCTCGTGAAAAAAAACATTAAAAAAAAAAAACTAAGAAAAGCTAAAAAAAAAAAAATTACGAGTCGAGCCGAGCTCGTGGGTTTAAGGGCTGATCTGACTCGATTCGACCCATTGACATCTCTACCATATCCTCAACAATCTGCCTTTATTTTTGTATGTGGTACGATCCCATCCATTTAAAGTTGTTTTGTAATGACATTGAATGATAAATGATTTGGAAAAGATAGAAATAGATCAATTTTGACAATGTTGGAGTCAATTTTGATCAAATTTTAGTTTCCACCATCTTTGAGATGGTATATGATGGTTCAATTTATTATTATTTTTTAAATAGTGTATTCGACGAATATTATTATTATTTTTGGAAAAGTCTCGTGCACAATCAATACGATGTTTCACGTTAGACTTCATTAAGGCTTTTACGATGATGGTGTTAAGAAATACTCAGAGCATTCTAGGAAGAATAGGAGATCCAAGAAACCAATTTTCTTGAAATTTATTGATTCACATCGAAAAATCTATTTGCGTGCCACATGCATGATACAGATCCTAAGCTGTGTCTTGCTAGTTGGCATCAATTCAAAAGTTTTCAAGTAGACTAATGTTACACCAAATGTGTATGAATAAAAAACTCCACTACTCTGTAGGTCTTCTATCCAGTGTTCGCAAAGGAAAATTTTTGTAGATGAACAAGTCTTTCGACGAGAATTAACATTAACATTGTGTGGACAAAATCTCACTTCAACATGCATTAATTTAACTTAACTAACAATATTAATTAAATAGACATTATTCTTATAGAAAAGAAAATGACATCATTAGAAAGAAGGATATTAATGATGACAGTTGATGATGCATGTGAGAGTCTCTGGAATATTGTACAATTTACACGTATAGTCCCCAAACTGTTTAAACAGTAGCGAGTTAATCCTCAGTTTTTTTTTGTTTTTGTTTTTTTTAATTTGTAGCGTGTTAGTCATCATGGAAGGTTGTCATTATATCCATTAATAAAGCGCCTATCAAACTAAAGGATGAACCGCATCATTGGCGATCCCCACTTGTGACCTGCCCTGCCCTGCCTTGGGTCTTGATAAAGAAGGTAAATCGCAATTGATGCCTCCAAGAGTATATGGTGGAAGGCTGCTTGTACACTTGCACTTATCCAAGGGCTAAATCCATATTTCAGGATTCGAACCCTTGACGCGACGACCTCAAGCAAAACTTGAGTTTTTTTATCTTCTCCTTTTACCACTTAGAGATGTGCCCTTGGGGCAAGCACCTATCAAACTATCTCAAACTCAAACCCCTCGTGCCTTGTTCCAACTCCTTCGTTTGCACCCTTTTCTCGCACTTCACCCTTCGTGGGTCCGCCTCACCTCATTTGTTGGTGTGGAAGGAGGTGAGGCTACACTTTGGTTCGATTGGAGAAAAGGGAGTAGGATTAAAAGAGAAAACTTTTATTTTATAATTTTGTTTTCTATTTAAATTTTCTATATTCATTAGAAAATAAAAAGAGAGAAGTATCATCCATTCGATATAGTTGACATTTTAATAATTAAGTAGATGAATTGTCGAAGACTAAGAAGCGATGCTATCAGAACACAAGTTCAAAGACTAAGCACTTTTTTGTATTATTTTAAGTGCTTATAAATTATGGATTTAACGAAGTTTATGAATAATAAGTGTATAATAAATTATGAATCTTACGAAATAGGTAGATAAAAAAATATATATTATCAATTTAAATTACAATTTAAGCACATCTGAACCTGCTTTAATTTCTTAAGATACGAATGTGATAGAATAAGAGTCAATATTTCGGTCAATAAATCAAATGGAAGGTATGAAAAGTGCGTGCAGTGATAAGATAATTGCAATTGGTATGGTAGGGCAATGTGTTCGAAGACAAGTGCAATAAATAAAGTAGGAATACAAGGTTGGTCAAAGTCAAACATACATTAACGTAGAAAATTGAATCTATAGTGAAATTGACTCAACAACTAGACGCGACGATAATATCTTGTCATCCCAATACTCTAAATTAGCTAAAAGTCTAGGCCCTAAAACATCCACGAATGCATCATCTTCATGGAACATATGCGTCCAATAACTAATGTTCACTTTATTTATAATCTATGAGATTTATTTCTTTTATTCGTGTCCCCCAACCAAAAAAAAAAAAGTAAAAACTAAAAATCAAAGATTTGATATTAATTTTGTTGGAAGCTATACCATATTACATATATCTTCTTAATGCAAATGGTTTACATTAGATTTAGGGACATTTTGGTAAGATTTTTGAAAGGTCAAAATTGTTTTCGAAAAAAGTTATTTTGAACATATTTTGATAAGTTTTTTAAAAAAATTAGTCTGACTTAAAATGCTTCGAGGAAAAATTGGCCTAAATTAGTTTTCTCGAAAAGTTCTTCTACAAAAGCAGAAATTCTACGAGACAATGAGAATCTTAAAATGAATATGAAATTAGCCAAATTGCACATTATTGATTATTACGGTGCGTGGGTTAAAAAGGAGGGAATATGGTCATAAATTATTATTATTATTATTATTATTATTATTATTATTATTATTTTGACCTATTAGATTTTGGTGACATTGGGGCTTGGGAAGAGACTAGAGAGGATAGGGAATAAAGAGTCCGGATAAGGGGAAAGGAATGTGGCCACAATTTGTCCACTATGTCGGGGTTAAGATTTGCACGTTGAGAAAATGAATACTACTCATAAAATCAAAAGCATAATCGATCAAAACAGAACACAAAATCTTGAAAATAGAAAAGAGCAATCGATCAGAGGTAAAAAATAAAATAAAAAATAACACTGTTAATAAGTGCAATGCATCTCTTGAACTTGTGTTAGAATAGAGCAATGTTGCAAGTACAGAGAATTTCAACAGAATTTTGACAGGCAAAACAATTGGCGGATTTGCATTGGAAGGAAAAAAAAGAAGAAAAAAAATTGTTTTTATTCTGATGAAATTCCCTGTACTTACAGCTTTATTCGTTAGAATATTATCTGACAATAAAAAACAGAGTGATTGCCACCAAAATAGTTATCTTGTAATGAGAGGGATTAAGAGGAAAAAATAGTTATCTCTTGTAATGAAAGGGATTAAGAAGAGTGATTAAGCAATAAAGAGTACAATAAACCCTAGCTCCATAGTAAAAGCAGCCATGAGCAACCCATGTGACTCCCACTCATATGAATTCATCCATATGCCATATTATTGTTAAGATTTTAGATTTCATCTTAAAACGTCAACTTAATCAATGAAGTAGCCCAAACCTCCTTATATATTGATCTATGTTACAATATTTAACTAATGTGAAATTTATCTATTAACATGTTTTGCAAGATAGTGGCTCGTTCGATCAAATCAATCTTGAAAATAATTTGCCCGTTTTTATTTTTAAACGGATTATATTAGAGTCCCACATTGACCAGTGATATTTGCACGATCCACTTAATAAGGTGAAACAATCCTTCCCTAACAAGTCGATTTTGTTAGGTTGAGTTAGACTCAATATCCTTTCTAATATGGTATCAGAGCAGGCCCAATTTTACAATGTTGGATGTACCCAATATCGATTTGGAGGAAATTATACTAAACCGGTGTTTAGTTTAATGTTTATGAAAATCAGGTTTATACTTTATTTAATCAAAAATCAGGTTTTAATTTCACAATTAATACTAATAATGATATTTTAAATTAAATTAATATATATATTCACCCCTATCCCCATCCCCCCATTTCAATCAAATCTATCCAAACCTTAAGGCCCTGTTTGGGAGTGATTAGATTTTTCTACAGTAAATCAATTCTCATTTTCAACCACACATTCTTCAATAAAATAATATTTTCCATCACATCAATAATTTTTTCTTCTTTTTCAACAACACATTTCTCATCATATCACTATTCAAAATCAATTCTTCCCCCAAAAATCTTTCCCAAACAAGCTCTAAATCTATCAATTTCTCTCCACCCTCCCATTTCTCTCCACAACCCCGCCTCCTCCCACCACCTTTGCCCATCGCCTCCTCCCCCTCTCGCCTTTCTCTTCTTCCCTCCTCTCTCTCCCTATCTCTATGTCCTCTGTGTGGTGGTGTATGCGGTGTGTAGTGGGTGTTGTGTGGTGGTGTGTGTTGTTTTTTTGGGGTCGATGGCGGTGGTGAAAGGTTTTTTGGTGGTGGTATTTTTGCGGTGGAAGTCTTTATTCTTCTCTCTGCACTAATTTACTCAGACAACTTATGGGGTTTTCAGATTGTCCGTTTGAGATTAAGAATCACAAGCACTGGAGCTTATTGTTTATGACTGGGAACAAGTACATGTTGAAACTTTGTTATTTTATTTTTTTCCTGGTTATTCTCCTTTGTACCTGAGCTGTTTGTATTATTCCCCATGTGGGTAAACATGACAAGATGGGTGATGGTGGATCTGTGGTGTGGTGATGGCGATCTAAGTGGTGGTGGTGGTCTTTTTTGTTATTGTTGAAGCGGGGTCAACGGCGATGGTGGATTTTTTGGTGTCTGTGACATAACTACTGAACTGTGACTTTAAAATTGATAATTTGTAACTAAAAAAAATCTGTGACCAAAAAATTTGAAAATACGTGACTGTGACCTATAGTTTTTTTTGATATGTGACCAATAAAATAATCCGCGATCTATAAATTTTAGATTTTTGATCTCGAAATAATCTGTGACCTACAATTTTTTTTATCTGTAACCGATTAAAAAATCGCGACCTATAAAATTTTAAATTTGTGATCTCGAAATAATCCGTAACCTACAAAATTTTTGATCCGTGATCCGAGAATAGTCGCCGGAGCAGTAGGGGAGTGGAGGTGGGATGGTGTGTGTTAATTATATTATATTACAGTTTAATATTTAATTTAATATAATAATTGTGAAATATAATTAATTAATTCATAAAAAACCTGATTTTTGCAATTTTAAATATTGGGGCCTGATTTTTGATTTTGGGATAGATAAAACCTGAGTTGTGAATTTTTCCTTATCGATTTGTTCACAGTTGTTTGGCATAGTTCACGCTGTGCGTGAAGGGGCGTATTAGAGTCTCACATTAGCTAGTGATATTTACACGATCCATTTAATAAGGTGAGAATAATCCTCTCCTAACAAGTCGATTTTGTTAAATTGAGTTAGACCCAATATCATTTTTAATAGATTAAATTATTGGTTGAAGAATGACGTCTAATATCATGTCAAAAATTTTGAATTTCATTTTAAAAGGTCAAAGAGCTCGTACCCTTGTATATTGGAACCCAAGCCCTAACAATTATCGCTTTTAAAGCCATGAATTTAGGGTACATATATATATACTAGGTGCAAGCAACGTGCAATGCACGTTTGCCTAATTTATATTTGTTATGGGTCAATAGGTGGAAGCGACACGTGGCACCGTATTTTTGAGGTGGGACCAGCTTGATTAAATCATGACATGTTTTCCTAGCTTCAGGCGTGGGTTCCGAGGCCCTCACTATTGTTCCGAGGCCATTGCTGCCAACAATAAGCCACGGTTCGGTAGGTACGCATCGTCCGAGGCTCCTCAGCAGCCATTGAAGACCCACCTGCAAAGATCCGCTTATGATGGAGATCTTTTACGAATGATTGACGTGACTTTTATGTAAAGTTTATTTGTGTCCTGTCTTGTCAATGTAAGAGCATTTAATGTTTTGTAAAGCTAGGAGAGTCAACTTGAGTGCTAGGATTTGATGTCCTGATCAAGGAGATGAGGCCACGTGTAGGCTGATCCAAAGGTCACCAGTTGAGTTGTAACACTATAAATACCCACACCATGTAACACAAAAAGGATGATGCAATCTTAAAGGAAAAAACTAAATATTGAAAGCAACCTTTCTCTCGTGATCCCTACAACATATTTTCTACTACGAATCATTTTCTGTCGATTGGTTTCTTATACAATCGTGTTACATCTTTCTTGCCGGTGGCCTGAACGGAAACGTCTCGTGCCTTTGAGCTACTCCCACGCTCATTACTTGGAGCCATCATGACCGTCTATCGGCATTAGCGTGTTGGATCAAGCTTGCGTGTGCATGAGTGGGCCCGGCATCTGTTGGCAACATTTTTTGGGGTCAACAATATTTAATAGTTTTGTTTAATAATTAATTTGTTATTAATAAAGATGTAATTTTTTTGGTTAATTAAATAATTAATGATGTAATGTTTATGTAATTGTTAAATAATTAGATGTGTGATTTTGATGTTGTGATGTAAGTTGGTGAGATCGAAGAAAATAAGCAAAAGTTGACAAATTTGGAGAAATTGCTAAATTGTAAGGGATCCAAAGTTCGGGGACTAAAATGTAAATACTTAAAAGTTGTGCCGAACCTCACGATGAAGATTTGAGAGTGCTCGGAGTCAATTGGATAAAGGAAGACGTCAATGGAATCAAATTTAGTCAAAAGATGATCACAAATCAATTTCCAACCGAAAATTTATGCTGCGATGTTTTAGTCTCATATTGAGACCTATTTTTGATATAGAAAGTGATCGAATTGGAGAATGATGTCTGAATCAAAGTTGTAGCCAGATGAGTTAGCTTTCCAACGCATTTTGAATCCCATCAATCGGACATCGGAATACAAAGTTATGATAAAAACACTGAAAGAAGGTGCAGCTGCCTGTTTAAAACAAAAAATTCCGTTACATAGTCCGTTAAAACAACAAATTCCGTTAGTTTTTCCGTTAAAAACAAGAAATTTCGTTATATAGCCACTTTTTTAGTTTTTCCGTTAAAAACAAGAAATTCCGTTACATGGTCACTTTTAATATATATATATATATATATATATATATATATATATATATATATATATTTTTTTTTTTTTTTTTTTTTATTAACAAAAGCCATATGCTGCTTAGGAAATACAAATGGAGTTGGATGCCATTATTATCAAAGTACGAGAGAAACATGGATGAGTCGTTTTCTTTCTATAAAAATATGTGAATAAAGTTTGCACAGTATTTGATAATTGTACTAAAAGAAAATGAAAAAAAGTTGTAATTTTGGGCAACAGTGTCAGCTTGGCGTGCCAAACACTGTAAACTCGTATATGGAGGTAAGAGGATTGAGGGGCCTGGACGAGCAAAAAGGAGGTGAACCCACTTCTATCACAGCTGAAATACAGTAAAGAGTAAAAAAAAAAATACAGCTACTGGAGAATTAAACAATGGGTAGCAGTTTTGAGATTTGTTTACATGTTTATGTGAAAATGGTCATTTTGATTCATGGTATAAAAGTATAGGGTGGAGAGAAAAGGGGAGGTTGTGGTGGTGGTGGTGGTGGTGGGGTGCTGATTCTAAAGGGATAGATGAGACTGGGGGAACATTCTGAGCTTGGCCTTTTGTGAATACATGGTGTTTTTGTGGTGGCTAGCAAAGATTAGAGACAATTCATTCTTTTCAGGGTTTGATTTTTCGTGTTTTTTTGTGGGCAGATCCTTTCTGATTGTTTACTGGTGGTGGGGTTTCTTCATATTTTTGTTTCTCAAAGTTTTAAGTTTAATAGTGCTTTTACTCTGTATTTGCACTGTCTTGCCCCCCATTGAATATTGAGTCTTTATACGGAGCAGAGGTTTTTGTTGACTTGATTGCCATGATTTACAGGAAGTTTAGCACCTTCCTGTTTTAGGTGAGTTCTGGAGAATTTTGAAATTAAAGTTTCTTTCTCTTCTCATCAGAAATGGGTTTTTGTATATGTATGCATATTGATTCAGGATTTTGGTTAGAATACTATTCTTCGTGGTAGGGATTTAATTTCCTTTATTTGGACGAATTTTGCTATTGATTCCTGCTTAATTTCTTTCCCTATGTGATTCTGTCCCTATGTATTGTTACTTTGTGATTGATTGTTCTTAAGTTTTGCTAATTGGTAATTTGATATTTCTTGGTTTTGCTACCTTTATCATGTGGTGGAGTGATGTGATGCATTGTTTGGAGTTTTTCCATTTTGCGGTTGCACTAACATTTTAGAGATCAATCGTGTTGGTTACATTGCTGGCCTGTTCACGTGTGTGTATATATGTTTTCATATCTTCCAAAACTAGTTGATGCTTCTTGTCTGCAATTTTCGTGGCTGCCTTCCACTCATACGGAGATTATGTTGGCTTTGACAGGTCTCTCCAACTCCACTGGTGAAAGATGATTTTACCTTTTGTCAACCAATTTTTCGGAAGTTCTGTTTCAGATATTTGAACCCCACAACAGTTACATTTAATGCGTATCCCTTTTCCATTCATGTGTTGAGGAATGACACTCTAGCATTCGATTTCTGAAACGAGGTCAGGAGATTATATTTTTTTATAAAGAGATAAGACTGGAATATAAACAAATGATGAGGGAGGGTTGGTGGTGTCAGTGGTGAGCAAGTGAGAGTGTCTGTGGTTTTGAGAAGTTGATCAAGCTTTTTGTGTCTCCTGGGCGAATCCTTCATATCCATGGTCCTGACACTCTTCTTTGGGTCTCTTCCCATTCAAGAGGTCGATTTAATTTGCAATACAAGGTGGCACACAATCCCCAGTTCGTAGACCTTCTCATTTGTTTCAGGTAGGGGGAAACATTGGGTCTTACAGTATCGTGATTTACTTTCTTGTCTTTGGTTCTGTACTCAACGTTCACTTCTGGGCCTTCTTCCCTTTTCTTCTTATGCACCACTCTATTCTGACTTCATTTAGCGGTGTAAGTGGTTGAACTGTGGGTTGCTGAGATAAAACGGATAAAGTTGAAAGTTTGGAATTGAGAAGATCTTTTGCCGACAAAAATGAAGTTTATGAAGCTTGGCTCCAAGCCTGATCAGTTTGAGACTGATGGGGACAATACCAGGTCAGTTTGCACCCTGGTCATGAATCATAATTTATCTGTTTTTCCCATATGTTTGTGATGAAAGTGTTTCTGTATTTTTTATTACAATGTTGCAGGTTTGCAGCTGTTTTCACTTTTCATCCCCAGTCTCGCCTTTTATTTTTCTGATATTTGAGGGGGTTCTCTGTTCAGTATCTTTAAAGCTATTGGTTTCAGAAAATTGCTCCCTTTCTTGGGATTTCCAGAAATTGAACTGAAAATGTTTGGTCCAGACTCGTCCCTGATGTTAACGAGGCTATATGAGAGATTGAAATTAAGCCCTTGTTTGACATCCATTCTACTCATTTTTTTCTCTTTCTTCATTTCAACCACACATTTTATCAATAAAATAATATTACACATAAACGCAAAAATTCTCCTTATTTTTTAACCACACATTCTTCCATCAATCACTATTCCAAAATCTATTATTTCCCCAAAATGGGTGTCAAATACAAGCTAAGTTATCTATTTTTATGTTTACATTAAATTCTGTATATTGAATTTGCCTATTTTTCCAAATAGGTAATCTCAAATTGTAGGATCAAGATGCGTGTCAAAAGTAATTGGCTTGCATTTGATTGGATTCTTCCTTATCTTCTCCTCTCACATTTTGGAAAAATGCAGCGATTTACTTCAAGGACGAAGTTGAACAATTGCCTCGAAGAAAGTCGTTTGATCTCAATTAACCACATTTATATGGTGCTTTTATATTAGAAAGAAGAACATCCTGGACGCCATTCCAGATTTCTACTTAGAGACTTCGTGATAGAAACTCGATGTTTATTTGCCATTACTGCATATGAATGTGGACATTGATAACTGAGGATATGAAGTAGTCCACATTTCAAACAAGTAGTATCTTTATAAATGTAAAGGAGGTGGTGCCTGTTATGCCAATGAAAGGAAAATCAATTGCAAGAAAAAGCATTGTCAAAGCCATATAATTTTGATTAAAAATATCTTATATTCTTTATGAAACAAATTTCTGATTTAACATTTGGATCAATATTTCTATTGTCCCTTTGTCAAGTAATAAAACACTTTTGAATTGGTAAATAATTCTAAATGCACATCTTATGAAAGGATATAAGCCTTAATTTTCTTTTGCTCTTCATTTGTCTTTTTTCAGCAAATATTTTATGGATGTATACCGTTTTGCCAGGTTGAAGGTTAGTTAATATGTGAACATGTAATCTAAAGTTTACTGGGAATCTGACCGATTGTCCATCTGTCTGCTCAGGTATGTGGCAACTGAGTTGTCAAGTGATATAATCATCAACGTTGGGAGTGTCAAATTTTATCTGCACAAGGTATGATCCCTTTTATGCTGAAGATGTCCTGCTTTATGCATTAACACATATTCTTATGCATCATTAAGAACAGACAGATTAACATTCTGTCTGCCAAATTCATCAATGAGATTACTTCCATCCATTAAGGTCACCCTAATTTACACTTAAAGACCCATATATGGTTCTCAAACGAAATCAACTAAAAGGCCATCCTAAGGAAATCAGATACGTTTAGTCTGAGATTGTTAATCCCCAATTTTAAAAGACTTTAAATATCATACTTCTGCAATCAACTATGATTCTGTTGTCAGATGTGCATTCGTTACTACAAGTGCTTGTCTATTTTACTAAACACTGCATCTTTTGTAGTTCCCCCTCCTGTCCAAGAGTTCTCGCCTGCAGAAGCTCATTGCCAGTACAAATGATGAAAACAATGGTACAATTGACATCCATGATATACCCGGTGGACCTGCTGGCTTCGAAATATGTGCTAAGTTCTGTTATGGTATGGTAGTAACTCTCAATGCATACAATGTGGTTGCGGCACGTTGTGCGGCAGAGTATCTTGAAATGTATGAAACTGTTGAGAAAGGAAATCTCATATACAAAATTGATGTTTTTTTAACCTCTAGCGTTTTCCGAAGCTGGAAAGATTCTATCATAGTTCTTCAAACAACAAAATCTCTGATTCCGTGGTCGGAGGAATTGAAGGTTGTCAGTCACTGCATAGATTCTATAGCTACTAAAGCTTCTATTGATCCTTCAAAGGTTGACTGGTCATACACGTATAATCGCAACAAACTCCAATCTGACAGTGGCAATGAGTCACATTGGAATGGTGTGAAAAAACAACAGATGGTGCCGAAAGACTGGTGGGTAGAAGACCTTTGTGAGCTTCAAATTGATTTATACAAGCAGTTAATAACAACAATGAAAACAAAAGAAAGAATGTCTGCAGACATCATAGGAGAATCTTTGAAAGCATATGCTTTAAGAAGGCTGCCAGGTTTCAGTATGGGTACGGTACAAGGAGATGATTTTGCGAAATACCGGTACTTGGTAGATACCATAAGTTCGTTATTGCCTGCCGAGAGAAATAGTGTTTCATGTAGTTTCTTGCTCAAGTTATTACAAGCATCTATAATTTTAGATTGTGGAGAGATGGGAAGAAAAGAAATCATGCAAAGGATTGCAGAACAGCTGGACGAGGCTACAGTTGGTGATCTTTTGTTTCATTCTCCAACTGGTGAAACGGCACTGTATAACATAGAGGTAGTACATGACTTGGTCGAGCAGTTTGTCATGCAAAAATATGGTGCTCGGATTGATGGCTCTGGTGGTAATGAATTTCAAGAGATGTGCACTAAATTTACTTCAGCCGATTCCAAGATTAAGGTGGCTAGGTTGGTTGATGATTATCTTGCTCAAGCTGCAAGAGATTCGTGTTTACCTTTGTCAAACTTTATGGATCTAGCCGAACTTGTTTCTGGCTTTCCAAGACCAACCCATGACAGTATTTACCGTGCTATTGACATGTTCCTCAAGGTTAATTTTTGCTTTCATCTTTAACCTCGCTAATTTTGTTTACCATTCTTTTTTCTCGTCAAGTTGAATAGTTGACTTCAATGTAAGATTATATCTTGACCAACAATTCCCCATTTACAGGAACATCCTACTCTGACCAAGAGTGAGAAGAAGAGGATTTGCAGGTTAATGGATTGCAAGAAGCTCTCTGCTGAAGCCTGCACCCATGCTGTACAAAACGAGAGGCTCCCATTACGGGTCATTGTGCAGGTTCTTTTCTTTGAGCAAGCCCGAGCAACGGCATCCTCTGGCAGTTGTAGCACATCTGACCTGCACGGGTCCATCAGGGCCTTACTCCCGGGTGGGTCCCATGGGAGTTCCAGGTCAGCAACGACCAACACAGACGAGGATTGGGATACTGTCCAAAACAGCGAGGAGCTCAAGGCTTTAAAGGGGAAACTCACTTCTTTGACGTTGGAGAACAAAGGAGGAGGTGGCAATGATAATAGCTCGAATGATGCAAAATCAAAGGCAGAAAAAGTTGCTACCAATAAAGTTAAGAAGATATTCTCGAAACTCTGGTCAAACAAGGACAGACAAGGCGAGATCAGCAGCTCGGATACATCTGAGAGCCCGGCTTCTACAAATGCAGAAGAGAATAGGTCCACTCCTTCGAGAAGTAGGAGGCATTCCTTATCATAAACTAATTGCTTAAAAGTATAGGGGATCTATTAACTTGTAAAATGGTTCATTTGATTTGCCTTGGGATGTTAGAACCAAAGTCTGTCAAAAGTTTGAAGGCAAAGATTTGTTGCATTTTGTTTTCCGAAAAGCGAAATGTAGGTTCTCAGTGGTATTTGATTTGCCTTAGGATGTTAGAACCAAAGTCTGTCAAAAGTTTTAAGGCAAAGATTTGTTGCATTTTGTTTTCCGAAAAGAGAAATGTAGGTTCTCAGTGGTTCTCTAGAGCTTGTTAATTTTAGATATGGCGTTTGAATGCTAAGTTTTTACCTTTATAATTTCTTGCAGTGGTAGTTTAAACTTGTTAGATCATGCAAGAAAATAATAAATGACAGCCATATGGTGTTTGGATAATGTAATCTCCCTTTTTCTTCTGTCCACAAAGTTCATAGATTTATAAAAAAAAAATTGTCAATGGTAATTGATGCTACCAAAAATTGCACGTTTTGAATCTCGAGTTTGATGATTGAGGATGAACACGAATAGAATCTTCTAGTACTTGAAATAAGGGCGTCAATGTGTGTTCTTGTCGTCCCTCGAATGTTTAAGTTAGAGAGAATTTATGCGAAAGGCTATATGCTGAAATTATGTAAAAGCGCACTTGAATACTGAACAAAAACTTTGTATTTATAGAGGTGGATAGTGGACTCTCAATATGATTGGATTAGTTGAATATTCTTGTTATTAGGAGTCTTTTTTGAGATGGGTATTGGGTTTGTACTACAATTGCAGGTCTAATTATTATACAATTATATAATATCTATTGTGATAAAGTCCTCCAAGATATAAGAGTCTTGGAATGAGATGTTTGGATTGGTTTAGAATCCTAGGAGAGTGATCCCTTTGTGTTTAGGCAGGAAGTTCATTTTTGGCAAATGAAAGTGTTCAAGGACACTACCATGTCTTTTGGGGTTAAAATATCCCGAGTACTACATCCCGAGGATGGTCATCACCGAATATCGTAAAAAGCATGATGCAAGTCCTCGAGTAGCTCGAGGACTGCCTCAATCCCAAGAATTCCCCATCTATAATCAGCGAATAAAATCCTCTGGTCGAAGAGTGCCTCAATCCCAAAGATTCCCCATCTATAATCAACAATAATTTAGCCCCAGTTTGATCTACATTATTATCTCATTAAAATGAAAAATATGACCGTTATCAATCACATCAACATTTAAATTCAAATTTTCTATTTCTTATGTGGGCCCCAATAACGACTATATTTTTCATTCTCATTCTATAATAATTTGGCTCAAACACGACTTTCTTATCACTTCACTACTAAAAGAAGAGAGTGGGTTGGTATTGGCATTGTTCTTAGGGTTGTGTGCCATATATAATTTTTTTTTTAATCCATCTCTTTGACAGCCCAATTAATTCATTTACTAATAAAATAAAAGACGAATTTTTAAAAGGCATTCTAAAAAGGTATGCCGTCTACTCTTGTCATGTTCGAACTATGCTACTTGTACAATAAATTTGATAATAAGTTTGACAATGTTTGAGTTGGCAAACATTATGTCCATTGATTTGAAAGATTGTTTTTGAATTCAATGGCAATGATCTATACATCTCACACATTGTCAAAATCATTGTGCAAATTCATGTGCCGTAGACTCTTGTCATGTTTTCTTGTGAATATGTGCTCTCTTATCCACAATTTTTTTTCTATTGCATGGATAAAAATGCTTTGTCTTCCTTTTGGCATTTTTTCAGTCTTCTTCTCATGCTGAAACCCTAATTGTGTAATGTTTTGCATTTCTCTTTTCGTTTTTCTCCTGCATAAACCTAAATTTGTTGTGCTTATCATTTCCTTTGTCATTGTTCTCGAGCACAAACCCTAAATCTATGTTCTACCGCCCAAAATTTCCATAATTTTCCTTTTGTCGCACAATCTATTTTTTGCTTGCGCAAAGATCAATGTTTGTTTTCCTGTTTGAAAGGCTTCGCTAATCTTTGGTGCGTCATGCACGATGCTGGTTGACCGACAAGATTTTTAGCAATAGCACCGATTAGATCGAGTTCGCTATGAACCTAATGGACCGTGTTTATGGTAAGATCTATACTTGGTGAGTTTAGAATGTTTCTAATCTCGGTTGCCATTTTTTCTGCCTGTTGGGTTTTTTATTTTTTTGCGTGGTATGTTCTTCTTCTTTGTTCTAAGGTATGCTCGATATATGTGTTTTATTGCAATTTTTGGGGGTTTTTTTAGGTGTCGTGTTTTCTTAAGGTTGTTATGTTTTAATTTTATATATATATTTTTTCAAATTTTTGTAATGAAATTATGTTTGTTTTCTGCTTTTAGTTGAATTTTTTTCAATAAATTTATGCTTGTTTGTTTTGTAAATGTCAAGTGGCTATTTATATATGGACAACTAACGGGGTGTAACTGTTGTTTTACAATTTTTTGGTCACGAAAATAGGTATTTTTTTATGTTTTTCTTTGTTTTTTTTTAAATAAATGTATGCATGTGTGTTCTGTAAAGATAAATAATAAATTTTCTGTTTATATATGGACGTCAAAACCTATTAATATAGCTTCTCAGACTGCCAAACACATCAAAATATTGTTTTGATACTTTCCTTTTGTTGTCTTGCATTTTTCCTATTAACTAAATATTGACTTATTTAATTTTGAGTTAACATCAAAATCTTAGTTGCAGTGTGTGCTTTTCTACTGAGCTTCTATAGAATTCTGTCAAATGGATAGTTATAGGCAAACTGATGAGAAAATTGTTGATGATTTTCTTTAATATTTTAGCATTTAGTTAGGGTATATCATCTTATGCAAGCCGATATAAATTTATGCCCTGGGACTAAAGTATGGACAAAAGTTCTTGCTTATGAATAACATGAGCGATTTTTTATTTTTCGTGACTTCTAATCAAGAGAACTCTAATTGCAGGTTGAGTTGGAAGAGTTGAACGAAAAGGACGGCCCTGAAATTGAAGAAGCCCAAACCATCATACCAGAAATAGAACATTTATTTCAATCTACAGTAGCTTTGTTCATCTAGCCTTGCAAAACACACTTGGAACTTGTATAATGAGCACTTAATTTTTGCAACCAACAGATTCCTACGTGTTTGGAACATCTTTTATATTTTAGATTTTTTTGTATGTAGCAAATTGAACTTGGATAGTTTGATATTTTTTTTTGTGAATTATTTCATTGAAAATTAAATCTATGCCAAAGATCAGCTGAGAGTCAAATGACATTGCTCAAAGTTGATGATAGTTGCCTCTTTAGGTAGAAAGTTTGAAGTCCTTTAAGATGCTTGAACTAAGGTTTCTACAAATTGATAATACTGTATTACTGTAATTTTAGATCCGCAAGAACGAAGTTGCCACGAACCCAATAAACACTGTTCGTTCAGATCTATGCTCTTTGTTCCACTATTTTTTGTATGTGTACTAGTGCATTGTTTCTCTAGATCAATGATTGGTAATATATTTTTTTTGTGTGTTGATGTAAAAAAATTGGCGTTTTTGTTATGTGGAAAAGCAAAAATAAAAAAAATGTTTGCTCTCAATATTTTACAATTCCAAACCTTCATTTTCTAATAGATGACAGAGGCTTAGGCATATTTTCGTAAACAAAAAACATAGGATATCTATATTTATTTGGGTATAAATACTTTTTTCTGGGAATGTTAACTACATCCCGAAATGTTGATAAAAAACTAAGAAATCCAAGTTCTATAACATGTTCTAGCCAATTTTGTTGGTAGGTTCTAGGTAGGAATCCTAACAAGCAGAAGAGTAGAGGGCAGAGAGCAAGATTCTAGAGAGAGAAAATGAAATTGAATAGGCAAGAGATAAAAGAAAAAAAAAAGATGATAAATGTGAATAAAAATTAATGAATCAGTGTGTAATTGTGTGAGAGATAAAGTAGTGAACTTTAGACTATGCACTTTTCATTGTTAATACATCAATAGAAATTGCCAATGTACAAAACATAGATTTGTTCATAATGATTTTATTTGTTTCAATTGGAACAGATGATGAACAACAAATTGTAGATGCCAAAGATTACAACTTTACTCAGGGTGTTGAACGTGGGACCGTTGACGTGGATGTGACTCAGCATGCATAGCGAAGGTTTTAGTGGCACATTTGTTCCACTGAAAGGAAATTCAAAATAGAAAAATGTGTACAGAATTATTTGTTGCGCGACATAAATTGCAGCCACGTTATGAAATGCGGACAAAGAAATCTAGACGTGTTGCAATGTTAAGAGGTAAGCATCTTCTATTGGAGGCATAATTCTTGTTTTTTATCTATTCCAAAAAGATTTGACTTTATTTTTTTGGCTATGTCCAGCTCAAGAGCACGATGAACACCAATTAGTTGACCCTGAACGTCTAAGTTCCATGGATAATGTTCCAAATCAGGATGGTTTTGAACCTAAAAGAGGTAAGTTTGTAGATTTTATCCATTTGGTTACCTATATTTATTAAGTTGCATTCATTGCATGAGCCATCTTCACCACTCATTGCAGAAACGCTATTTATATTTCTTAATATTAATGACAACTCATTTTATTGTAGTTGTCGACTGTAGTTATGGTGTATCTTCGAGACTTAGATTTAGTACAACAGAATGTGGAGTAGATGGTCCGTATGACTATGAACATGATCGACTTATGAAGTGGAGTAGATGGTCCATATAACTATGAACATGATCGACTTATGAAGTTGTACAAAATAATGTGTACTACAAAATTTAATTTGCAGAACATTCCGACCAAATCCCACGTGCTTGTGCAGTCAACTATTTGTGAGTAATGTGGTGCAAAAAAATTTCATCGAGAGAGTAAAGGATTTTGTTGTTTAGATGGCAAAGTTAAATTGCATATACATAGTGTACCTAATGCATGATATGAATTATTTACTTCAGGTTCACCTGAAGCATTGAATATCAAAAAAATTGCAAGAACTTATAACAATCATTTTGCATTCACATCGTTCAGTGTCAAGTATGACAAAGATTTGTGTAAAATGAACAAACGTATTTATATATTTAGGGTTCAATGACAAGTTTACTATTACATAAACCAACTTTTACTATCTAATAATAACCAACTTATTTACAGTTATACTTTTATGATACCAAAAATGAACTACAAAATGAATTAAGCATGTCAGATAAATTTTGTGAATCAACTTTACGAATTTTGATTGATATCCTAAGGATTAGTTCTTACT